>CM025625.2:7009442-7044700 GCA_014621495.2 Entosphenus tridentatus
TATTATTATATTATTTTATTTTATTATGTTTTATTATTTTTATTATTTTATTACTTCCCTTCTACGTGACTTTACCGAAAGAACCAAGAAGATGAATTCCTGCAGTCACGAAAGCTTTAAATCGAAATTTAGCGGCGTTTCTGTTTAATTTTGCACCCAACTTTCAGTGCACTTATTCATTGCAATGCTCGTTGCCTTATTGTTGGCAGTGATTCACATCTCGTTCATCAGATTGCTTATCTATAGGCTGTGAGTTTGATGCTTAGAATCAGTAGATATTGTTTTGTGTTTAGTTTATTGTCCTTCCCCCGCACCTCCGATTAGCACCGTTGGTTACGGACGGTGCAAAATAAGTTCCAACGTACATTCTCCTGCCTCCAGATCGAGATTTGTATTTAATAATACCCTTCTTGTTCTGACCTGTTAATAGTTGATACCCTCTCTTTCTTTTGCAATGTTTGCTCCGTAACTAGCATCTCAGCGACTAGCACGATCATCTGCTGTGTCAAAATCACAGAGGGCATGAATCATTCGTCACATATTGGCGTGTCGTGCGTAAGATTAACGCGACTTCAATTGATAAAAAAAATCCCCCGATTGGCCTCTGCAGCTTCCACTTTTCGAAACAAATTTTTACAAAAAAACTGGTTCCATTATCTCCGCGCGTCTAGTGGCTGTGGAGTTCTCTCCCCATCAATCCTCTCACAGATGCAACAGATTCATCAACCGATCCTCTCATCTCTGTTCCTCTCGCCGACCTTTGCTTTGAAGTCGCCTGCGTACCGTTACTGTGGTGGTGGTGGTAGTAGTGCATGTCTGGCGCAAAGCGAGGTTGCTGGGGCGTGCCCTTGTACCACCAAATGTCCCTTGGGTACCGCCTAAGAGACAGCACCACCCAAGTTCACCCTTCTGAGAGGGATGAAAGTGAACAGTGCCACCAATGAGTGTCACCCCACGGAGATCAGCCGGAGAAGGGCCTGCTGCAACGTTGTTTGCTCTCGTTTCGAAGTTGGTTCATCTCTTCATACATTTGGGATACGTTTGCATCGTCGTGGTTTCTTGTTTTTTTTTGGGGGGGGGGATATATCTGAATTACCTTTAACGTGTAGTGTATTTAGGGTCTTAATGTGTGTTTGGAAAACTTTGCTCGTGTGTGTGTAATTATATTGTTGTGTGTGTGTGTGTGAATGGGTGTGTATTTCTTTCAATGGTAAGCGGTAGTGTAGCGGTTAGCGCGCTGCGCTACGAACCCGACGACCCGAGCTCGATTCCCGCTCACGGCCAACACCCAGTGACGATTATCAGAACCGGTCCTGGGCCCTCCCCTAGGTCGACTCAGCCTCAAATGAGTAACTGGCGGGGTGTGTAAACATCAATAGTACTGGGTAGACAGCGCCGATCGGGCATGGCTGGCTGGCCAACCACACCCCTTCGCCCGCTGTACCGGCCTTAATAGGCGCTCGCTGAGCAGTATTTGCCACCCAAATAAAACCCACGTGCTCCTGACACCAGCCCCGGTCTCCACCGGTGTGAATGTGGAATTTCACCCACTGGCTCGGCGCCACCAACGGAGACGAGTACCGGCCAAACGCAGGAGAACGCCGCTGCTTGCGTGTGGCGTCGTGTTACGCTCAAACAATTAGGATTATGTAACCCTATAGCGTGTATTAAGGCGATTACCGTGACCTTTAGAAAGGAGAGGGAGTGGAATACGTTTAGTCCCCGGCCTCGTCGGCTCGCTGAGCCGCCGTATAATGGCAACGATTTGCAGAGGAGGGAAGAGACGGCGGGTTACTGAGGGATTATACACACCGCGAATTGGAACCGACTCAAACAAGAGGGGACTTTCGGTTTAGCACGTAGGCTTTCGCGACCAATATTATTCATAATAAACGTTTTTGGGTTAAACATTTGTGAATGTTGTGAATTCACTCTTCAACACACCGGTGGGCTAAAGTAGTAAACTATTTGTCTTTTGTCAACGTGACACTTTTTTACTGATTGGCCGTGTCGGGTGGTGGAGGGTTACGACACATTTATAAATAACGCGATTTAACCCAAAAACTTTATTATGGAGAGGGGACTTTCCCGACGGACATGCCCGCAGCTAAACTCGGTTCGTTATATTCACAGCACTTGATCAATCTCACAATTTTGAGAGTGATTCCATTCCCACACTCCCGCGATTCAACCTCGACGCCGCTCGTGCATCGCTGAATATGAACGCGTCTTTATCGTCGTCAGCCATGGTCGATCCACTGCTGGATGAGGGCCTCCCCAAGCCGTCGCCAACTCTCACGAGCCTGCGATGTTAACAATCCACCTCTATCGCCTGTACGCGAAGCTGATTTCATCACTCCATCTCCTCGAGGGGCGTTCCATTCCTTGGCTGCTGCTCCGGCGATTATCCTTGATGCATTCGACCATCTTCTCTTGCTACCCATCCTGCCCCAGTTGAAGATTGTGTAACAACGCAGTTCGGTTTAACACGTCCCCGATTGGCACGGTTGGCTACGTGCGGTGCGAAAGAAGTTCAACACACAGTCCGTAGGCTTTCGATATTACTCAATATAATGTTTTTGTGGGTCAGGTCGCGTGAGTGTAAATGTGCCGCAATTCTCAACTCCACCCCGACGCAGCGAATCAGTTTGTCACGTGGAACAAAACGTGCCAATTAGTGACAACTTCATAATCACCGGATGTGTGTTAGAGAGCAAACCCACAAGAATACTTACAATTTGAGTTCATGGCGTTTCGCTGGTGATTGCTACAACCAGCATCATCAGGCGATAGCCAAAACAACTTTACTGCGAATAATCCGTCTGTATACAGTACAGTACTTTGCTGCATGCAAGTCTGTCATTTGATCTCAAAGAGTTTCTTCGCTTGGATTTCTGAGAATCCATTAGCTTGATAAGCAAATAAGCCGCCTCGGTGTGGTATTATGAAAATCCACACCTGCCGATATTATTATTCTTGTTGTTGGCGAGATTACTAAAGAGCAGGAGCAGCAGATGAGAAGGAGGGACTGGTGATTGGAGGTGTGGGCAGGCGAGGGGTGGCATTTTAGATTGCTAATAACAGACCAGTAACTTCAATAAATTCAATATAAACACAGAGACATTTACACACACATGGGTTTTCTCGAACTCGCTCCGCTCATTCACACGCAAACACACGCAGAGACAAAGATGCCCCGTGTGGCCTGCACGGGCTGTTGGAGCAAGTGCTGTCAACGAGCGCTTCTTGGGGCCATCACGGCACCACGCCCGACTGCCTTTGTCTCTCGAGTGCCGATGTGTACACACCACATCAGCACGCGTGTAAAAGGCTGCGTTGACACAAGGGAGGCTCAGGACGAGCTCAGACACGTGTTTGTCACTGATGTTGACCGTGAGCGGGAATCGAACTTGGGTCGTCAGGTTCGTAGCGCAGCGCGCTTACTGCCATCCTACCAAATACAAAGACAAAGATGAGCCGTATAGCCTGAACAGACTGTTGGGGCGAGTGCTGTTAGCGAGCACCACCTATGAAGGCCGGCACGGCACACGATGGGATGGGTGGCCAGCACCACGCTCGGCGGCCTTTGTCTCCCTAGCGACGATGTCGCTAGGGAGGCCCAGGACTGGTTTAGATACTCGTCACTGGTGTTAGCCGTGAGCGAGAATCGAACCCGGGTCGCCAGGTTCGTAGCGCGCTAACTACCATCCTACGGCTCCCCATACACACACACAAAGACAAACAAATACAAAGATCCCCAGTATAGTCTTAACAGACTTTTGGGACAAGTGCTATTAGCAAGTAGCACCTATGAAGGTGTGAGAGCATGTGTGTTGAGATTGTGTACGGTAGTGCATGTGTGAGATTGTGTTCGAGTGTGAGAGAAGAGTGTGAGTGTATGTGAAAGGATTTATCTTTGTTTTATTTTCACACTCACAGACATCCTCTCACATACACACACTCACACTTGCCTCCCTCACACACACACACACTCTTAGAGACAAAGATCCCCCGTATAGCCTTTACCAGACTGTTGGGGCAAGTGCTGTTAGCTAGCACCAAGTATGAAGACCGACACGGCACACGAGGGGTGGGTGGCCAGCACTACGCTCGGCCGCTTTTGTCTCCCCAGTGGCGATGTTTAACTGCACACCGCACCAGGTACTATTTTGGGGCTGAGTCGACCTAGGGGAATCCGAGGACCGGTTCAGATAATCGTCACTGGTGTTGGCCAGGTTCGTAGCGCAGCACCGCTCTAACCGCTGCACCACCGCTCTCTCTCTCAATCACACACGCACACTCTCAGTCCTCACTCACTGTCACTCGCACACTCTCTCACAAAGACGGGAGATCGCGCGTATCGCATTAACATTACTGTTGGGGCAAGTGCTGTTAGCGAGCACCTCTGAAGGGCGGAACGACACACGAGGAGGGGGGGGGGCAACTCTCACGCACGCACGCAGACACCTTTTTAAAGAGTCTGCTCACTCCGCGGCCCCCCTCATTAACAGCACAACGGTCTTAAAGGGGCGACGGGGTGTGAACGAGGTTCATTAGCGCGGAGGTGATAACAAGGAAGGAGAAAGCAACTCCCCACCCTCCACAACGCTGTTCGTACAGCGCCCTCCACCCTCCACCCCCACTCGGCTGGATTTCCTTGCTCTGCTGCAGGTCGTAGTAACAATATAAATCATAATTCGCGAGTCATAATAATGTGAACTTGTTACAGCTGCGCCGCCGCCTTAGCATTCGCTGGCTGTCGTAGACACAGAGAGAGAGAGAGAGGACGACTCGGAGAGACGCGGGGAAGAGCCGCAGACGAGCGGGAAGGGCAGCAGCAGCAGCGCTAACACCAACGATTGCCCAAGCTCTGCGATCCTCGGCACATTACCGTGTCTACCGGCTAGCCAGTGAGTGGGGATTCATCGTTGAGTTTGTGCTCAGTCCGCTGGTTGCACCATTAGCTTCCCCCGGGGTGCAGGGTAGGGGGGGCAGACTCTCACGTTAGGGGGCTGGGGGGGGGGGGCCACATGGGGCTTTGGGGAAGTCTGTGGAAGCGGAGGTTCGAGGGTGGTGTTGTTGAGTTGGATGAAAGCGAGACGACGGGTGGAGGAAGAGATGGGACCTTGCACAGAAGGAATATCGCGACCGACGTCCCAACTCGCCACACATCACCATCGCTGCCTCGGCTCACCGTCGTCGCGAAATCAGAACATCCAAATGAACTTAGCCTATCTCTCTCTTCATTACATTCCAAACATCCTGCACGCGTGGATTTGCATTGAATGGCTTAGCAGCTTCTCTACTATTCGCTTTGACAAAGTCCAGCTTTCTGGCCTGGTCAAAACCCGGCAGTCCCTACGGCCTCAGTGTTCGAATGCTGACCTACGTGACTTTACCGAAAGAACCAAAAAGTATGGATCCCTGCAGTCACGACAACTTCAAATCTAGATTTTCTCTCCACTCTTGCGAAGTAGTTCACGTAGCCCAGCGGATCCCCCATTCCATGCGGCATGGATACCGTGCAGGATCATTTTCGAATGCAAATGGCGAATGTTCGCGTGCATGTTCAGTTGAACTTCTTTCGCACCGCACGTAGCCAACCGCGCTGATCGGAGGCGAGGAATGTCGGCCTCGCGTTCCGGCGACAAAACGCACGCGTACCGCGCGACACGGCACGTGGACATGTGGTCTCCGTTGTGTATTGTGGCCTTAGGAGCCTGGGGTGGGAGCGGCGGGGAATGGTGACTGTGATTAGGGGAAGAAAAAACCCAGTGGTCTTGATTGGGGGGACCGCCTTATCACGAGTCCATCACCATCAACCCCACCCACACACACACGCCCACGCCCTCTTGCTAACGCACAAATGCGTCTCTTCTTGAGACTCGGTTCACGCATTTACCGCCGCCAGCCACCGCCGCCACCTAAATACACAAAGACGTCGACCTCCTTCCTTGCACGTCTCTCACATTGACGCGGGGCAGTCGGGTGCGGCACGGGGCAGCCAGTCGAAGGGAAGCCCACCTCGTTGCACTGGCGTCGAGTCGGGGATGAACGCACGCTCGCACGGACTCGAGAAGAGGCGCGCGTGTGTCGTGGTGGACGCGGTAGTTGGGTTAGATCGCGTAAATATAAATGTGTCGTGAAACCCGCCACCACCCGACACGGCCAATGAGTAAGGTTGGTCACGTAAACAGAACGTGACATATTGGTTGTGTCGGGTGGTGGCGGATTTAGCGACACATTTATATATTTACGCGATTAAACCCCAAAACCTGTGTTATGGATAATTTTGGTCGCGAAAGCCTTCGTGTTAAACGGATGTGTGTGTGTTGAACTTCTTTCGCGCCGTACCCAGCCAACCGTGATAATCGGAGGTACGGTGGGAAAGACAACAAACGGAACACAAAAAGCAAACTAATTTTTTTTAAGTTATTCTTTTTTAAACTGTTTATTTGGGGCTGTGGCCAGGAGATGTTGGTGCTTAGCGTCACCCTCCTTTCGTGATCGCGTGTTTTCCCCAGGTACAGCGGTTCAGTTTTCCTTCAAGCATGAATCCAAACGTTGATGGCAATTTTGACGAAGCATTCAAATGCGGCAACTCTCTGGTGAATAATATAGTAGAGAGCAGCCGGGAGAGAGTACGGCTACGTACACTCTCCAGGAGTTTCATAGGCCCGCAGTAGAGCGTGCGCAAAAGCTTGAGAGAAATTAATTCTCACCACGCCGCCTGACCTGGAAAACCACGCTTGCATCACAAGCGGTTTGCGACACACACACACAAAGCCCCCGACTCAGCAGTTTTTTTTTTCCCCATAGTAAATCATTTCCATCATTAACGAAGATTAAAACTCGTTTCGGGTAGCATGGGACGCGTACCGCCAGTCGAGGTGTGTGTGTGTGGTGTCTTATCTCAACCGGTCCTGCGCCCAGTAGCCGGAGCGGTGTTTAGTAAGCATCGCAACTGGGAAGACAAAGGCGTTCGCGCGTTGTGCTGGCCACCCACCGCGTCGTGCGTGCCGTGGCGGCCGCCTTCCTAGGGGGTTTGCTTCTCGCTAAGAGCACTTGCCCCAACAGCTTTTCGAAGCTACACCGGGGGGACCTTTGGCTTTGTCTTTGGCACGCATGGTGAAGGACGCCGCCCTGAAAGGAGTCAGCCCCGAGTGGCGTTGCGGTGAAGTGAGCGGCTCGCAATCAGAACTTCTTGTTGTTGTTTTAAGGGGGGCGAGGGGTTATTTGTTTGACTTTTTTCTGTACTTTGCACTACTGTCGTGTTGTTTGTATTGTTTGTTGTTGTTGTAACGTTCTTAACCGCCCCTACTTGACGTCTGTTTTTTAAAGAGCTTTATAGCTCATCGGATTCCTCTTGCAGTATAAATACGGATTCTGATTGATTCTAAGAACGTCCATATAATGAGCACCACTTGAAGGGGGGAGGGGGGGGAGACAACACTGGGCGTCCTATGCATATACTGGCCCCTGTCATAGGAACGTGGAATATTCACCGCTGCCTCGGGACAGTTAACGGGCGATGAGCACTTTTAAGAGGAACACAAACAAATGTATATTCAGTGATGTTTCAGACAATGGACTTTATGTAGCTGCGAGAAGGGCGGGGGCGGGGTGGTGGCGGGCGATCTTTGTCTACAAGAGATCTTTAATTTTCTCGGGGGCCCGCGAAAGAGCCATCCTGGGAGAATAAGAAAGAGGAAAAGGGTGGGTGGGGGGCAGAGAAAGAGACGAGTCTTATTTGGGGGCCCCATGGAGAGACTCCCCCTTCTCTCTCTCTCTTCCCACCCCCCACTGGCGCATCGACCCCTCCCCCCCATCCCCTTGTGTAAGGGCAGTAATTAGACAGAGAAGGACAAAGGCACGGCAGACGTTATATATTGCGAGCGCGCTCCTTTACGCTTAATTAGAGTTCCATAAGCAGCGCAGGCGCTATGGCCTGCAAACACTTAGGGCCTCAGTGTTATTATTTCTCGGCCGCCCTTTGTTATTGCGCTTTGGTCTCACGGCGCATTGGACCCCTCGAAAACGGGCCGCTCCTTTTAACCGTTCGCCATTCATTGCCGTTGTCACCTCTGCATCGTTGTCGTCATCGTTTAACCGTTGACGTCATCTTGTCACGAATGTCATCATCATCATCATCAGATAAATCATCGTCATGTTCGTCACGTCATTGTCATCACTGCAGTGGTCATTCTTGTGGTCATCATTACCATGGCAAATCTCAGAATGATCATCATGTTTGCACCTTCATTAGTAATAGGTGGCGTCTTGGGCAATGGGCCTTCTTGATGGCACATTCAAGATAATTGCTGTGAAAAAGGTCCATTGCCTTAAACGTCATATTCATTTCGTATGAAGAAGAACCATTGCCTGAAACGGCGGATACATTGTATAATTGTTCCCTTGTAATGCCGCACGCACACGCACGATGGCAGCTTGCTTAGCTTAGCCATGCGTGCCGGATAAAATGTAACTTTCCACTTGCGCAGGCAGTCCGGCGTGCGTAAAATCAAACTCTCTTTTAGCCGAACCAACAGATGATGATGCTGTTACTTTGTTGACAGTGTGTCGTCATCAGTGGCACATGTAAGGCGGCATAAAGGCAAGTGAAAGTTCGTTTAGTAAGCCAATGTTAAGGGTGGTCTTGTGAGAATCAATGCTGCTGTTTTCCTATGCAATCCTCTATGCTGCCGTAGTTGGTCGTTTACTACCGTATTCTCTGGATTATAAGATGCCCCGGAAAGTAAGACGCACCCAAAGCTAGTGCCCGGTGTCAACACAGTTATACAGAGCTGGTCAAACACACGTGTGCGCATGTAGTGGACTATAAGACGCACCTTTGTCGATTATAAGACGCACTTAGTTGATTATAGGATGCACCCCCAACTTTTGCTTTGAAGACGCAAGGTTGGGAGCGAAGCGCGTCTCGTCATTCAGAGAATACGGTAATGTGACTATTCATCTTTGCATGATTCCATAATTTATTAAGCATGGTATGTGTGCTCGTATCTAAATCAAAAAGCAAGTCTTGACGATTGTTTGACCATACTTCACCACGCTGGCCAGCGATGGGTTGCTGAAGAGAGAGGGCCCAGGACCGGTTCAGACATATATATATAAAACTCAACTACTGTTGTTAGCCGTGGCCTGAAATCTAACCCATGTTGTTGGGTTCACAGCGAAGTGCTCTAACCGCTGCGCCACCGCTCCCACTCACAGAATATACGAGTGTCGTCAAATGAATCGGCTTGCGCGTGAATGCAAGCAGATTTGGTTTTGTTGCTGTTGTAAACACACGTGATGACGTGTGTATGTGTGTCCAAAGATTATTCTAAAGTCACCACAACCTAATGTCAAGCTCCTTTCTAAGCCCCGTCTCTAATTGTATGTGGGTTGGCAGAGAGTCTTTACAGTGGTGCAGCCACGGCTCCTAATAAATCTTACGTGGGGAGAGCAGCACAGAGGGGGCGCGGGGAGAGAAGGGCCCCTTGTATGGACCCGATCACCCCCTTGCATAAACAAGGCAGCCGTGCGGCACCGCGTTGGTGGACCGCAGTTGTCACCCCACGGGGGTCAACTCAGCCAAAGAGCCGTGTTGGTTGAGTGTTCTCGGGGTATTTGGGCAATGCCCTTCTTCCCACGTCGAGGTGACGCGCTCTCATTTTTGCGGGAGTTGGCTAAAACATCTCGGTGCAAGAACCCTCCTGCAACAGGCTTGTGGATTCGGCGAGGCTTTGCTGCACAGAGGGAGTTGCTTTCGTTATTATTCTTAGAAAGACAAAGATCGCCCCGTATAGCCTTTTAACGGACTGTTGGGGCAAGTGCTGTTAGCGAGCACCTATGAAGGCAGGCATGGCACATGATGAGATGGGTGGCCAGCACCACGCCCGACTGCCTTTGTCTCCCCCAGTGGCGGTGTTTACACACGGCACAGGGTACTCATTGAAGGCTGAGTCGACCTAGGGGAAACCCAGGACCGGTTCATACAATCGTCACACACACGATTATTGTTATTATCCACATTTGTTGAGTAGCTGCCAGGAGGCCCCTTGAATATGCAGCCCGCACATTCTGCCCACTGTCTGAGAGAGAGAGAGAGACATGTAGAGAATTACGCTCAATTACCGCGCTGAATTGCTGGCCTGAGACTTGTCAGCAATGATGTATGGCCTCGGAAATGTGATCAGCGACAAATTAGGAGAGAGCCAACAACATGCACGCTGAAGAGCAGGAACCGTGGATTGGGTGCGTGGCTTACAACAACCGGAAAACAAATGCCCGGATTGCATTGGGAGAGAGTGTGGGGGGGGGGTGTTAAAGCAAGGACTGGAAAAGTTATTCCGCTCAGCCGGATGAAAGATATATATTTTTTAAAAAGTGGTTTCATAATTAGAGTCATGGGAGTGGAATGAGGCCCACAAAGTGGAGATGGAATGGTGAAATTGATGCTCGTAGGATGAGATGG
Organism: Entosphenus tridentatus; assembly: GCA_014621495.2. NCBI lineage: Eukaryota > Metazoa > Chordata > Hyperoartia > Petromyzontiformes > Petromyzontidae > Entosphenus > Entosphenus tridentatus. Next base: position 7,019,920 of record CM025625.2, read on the forward strand.
ATTTTTAAAATAGCCGTACGATGAGATGGATTGTAGGATGAGATGGATTGTACGTTGAGATGGATAGCAGTGGAGATGGATTGCAGGATGAGATGGAATCAAGGTTGAGATGGAATCAAGGTTGAGATAGATTGCAACACACCAGGACCATAGCAAACATCGGCATCGGCAAACTTTCATTGAGCATTAAACTGAGAATGGCCACTGATTGTAACGGTTCGTGTTGTGTTATGCAGAGTTATGCACGTGTGCTGATGTTTACACAGCATACCATGTGCGTATTTAAGGCCGAGTCAACCTCGGAGAGGCCCAGCACCACCAATTCAGTTTGTTAGTCGCTGATGTTGGTCATGAGCGGAAAACCAACTCGGGACGCTGGGTTTGTAGCGCAGTGCGCTAACCACTGTGCCACCGCTCCACTGATACACACAAAGACAATGGTCCCCTGAATAGCCTCTAGCAGTCTGTTGGGGCAAGTGCTGTTAGCGAGCACCTATGAAGGTACACGAGGGGGTGGGTGGCCAGCACCACGCCTGACCGCCTTTGTCTCCCCAGTGGCGATGTTTACACACCGCACCAGATACTCATTTGAGGCTGAGTAGACCTAGGGGAGGCCCAGGACCGGTTCAGATAATCGTCACCGGTGTTGGCCGTGAGCGGGAATCGAACCCGGGTCGCCGAGCTCATAGCGCAGCGCGCTAACCACTACACCACCGCTCCCCACACTCCGCTCCCCTGACACACACACAGACACGCCAACACACTGACACGACTATAGACACAATCTTACGTGCAGCTGCTGCCCGGGCATTGAGCAAATACGTCGTTGTGGTGCCCAATGAAGAGGCAGCTGCCGGCGCTACCAAGCACGACGGCGGCGGGGAGACCGAAGCACCGGCGGGAGGGCGGATTCACGATGGCCAGCGCAGAGTCTCTCGCTGTTGTACACTCCCTTTCTCATTTCAACTCGTCGGCGCTGGGCATAAGCAAACTAGTCAAAAAGCTTTGGGCTCCGGGGTCATTGAGAAGGGCCCCACAGATTCACGGAAAACCCCCAAAAAATGTGGACCAACCGAATGTTGGAATACTGAATCGAGAGCCTAATAAACATAAACCATTGAACATAAATAAGCTCATTCATTTGTATCATCGCTACCTTGTCTACATCTCTATTAGCTTATCTCACTGCCTCTAATTTTGTCTACGTATCTCTCGCCCTTATCGCTTCTGCCCTCTCACGAGGAGTTTATGCATCGAGATGGGACGGTCCAAAAATAGTGTATCCTCGTGTCCCCCAGAGGCCCAGCGAGACGAGACACAAAGATGAAGTCACGTGAGAGGTACCGGCAAGATGGGGGAACGAGGGAGATTCCATATTTTTTTTATACGATTTGAAATTTGTTTTAAAAAAATGTCTCCATGCTAGCTGGGCCTCTTGGGCTGCTAGGGGCGATGAGCTTTTTGACTTATTTTGATGGTCATGAGTACACATCGCCACGAACCCGGCCACCCAAGTTCGATTCCCGCTAGAAAACCAATAACGGTGGTGAGTATTAAATAACAATGGTGAATGTTTAATTAATAACAGTTGTGAATATTTAACCGGCCATGAGCATCGTCTAGGTCGTCTTCAGCCTTAAATGAGTACCTAATGCTATGCGTAAACATCAGCACTGGGGAGACAAAGGCGGCCGGGCGTGGTGTTGGTCACCTAACTCCCTCGTGTGCCGTACACGCCCTTCATGGGTGCTCGCTAACAGCACTTGCCCCAACAGTCTGTTCAGGCTATATGGCTCATCTTTGTCTTTGTATTTGGTAGGATAGCAGTAAGTCTATATGGCCACAGCGAGGATAGTTGACATGTACGTCCAGCATCGGTGTGTCCTGTGAGTTGCATGTATGCCAGCTGACGTTACACAGATAATAGTCGCACAATAGGTGCCATCGGTACACTTTATGTTATTTTCATTTAGGAAGGCCTATCCTCTTTTGGGGGCATGCTTATTGACATTAAATCCATTTGAGCCGATGAGATCTGTCCTTTAGTGGAAGCGCTTACGGTGGGATCACGTTGTCCGCGTAAATCACGCAGCCACTTCATACGAAACACGTGGAACTTGGTGGAGACTGAAAGCAAGAAAGAGAGAGAGAGAGACAGATAACTTGACGCGGCAGTGGAAACGTATATGACTTTGTAATGCGTGTTATTACTGCCACGCTTCAAGGGAAAGTGCGTTTTCATTTTCTTTGGGAGTGAAACGTGCAACGTGATACACAGAGAGAGAGAGCGAACGCGCGCTGGAGTTGAGTCTTGGCTCTGATTTACGTCCTAAGCCATGGAGCCCCCGGGAGGGGAGGGAGGAGGAGGGGGGTGGGGATGGTGGGAGTAGAGACACCACAGGGGAGAGTGTGTGGCCGTGCGTGTGTCTGTGTGTATGTTTGAGCGTCTCTCTGAATGTGTGTTCAGACGCACGCGTGTGGGGAGCGGTGGCGCGGCGGTTAGCGCGCTACGCTACGCTGCGCCACGAACCCGGCGACCCGAGTTCGAATCCCGGTCGCCGCCAACGCCAGTGGCGATTATGTGAACCGCTCCTGAGCCTCCGCCTAGATCGACTCAGCCTCAAATGAGTACCTGGTACGGGTGTATAAACATCGCCGCTGGGGAGACAAAGGCGGCCGGGCGTGGTGTTGGCCACCCATCCCCTCGTGCGATGTGCCTGCCTTCAGAGGTGCTCGCTAACAGTTCTTGCCCCAACACTCTGTTAATGCTATCGGGGGCACCTTTGTCTTTGTTACCCCAGTGTCTCTGTCTGGGTGGCATTTCGTTTGAAACTTGCTGAAACTTGCATGGGTCTGCCCTAGGTCAGATCAGCCTTAAATTAGTCCCATTGAGTGGCCTTGTCAGCATCACGACTTGGGAGACAAAAGGTTGCCAGACATGATGTGTGATGGCCACACAACCTCGTGAGCGCACTGCGTATAATATGTGCTCGCTAAAAGTGTTTACCCCACCAATGCATATAGTATGATTGCGAATATGAAGGGCGATATAGCTGAATATGTATTTGCATGGCTGGGTGTGTTTCTATACGGCTGGGTGTGTATATGTACGGCTGAGTGTGTTTCTGTACGGCTGGTTGTATATCTGTATAGCTGGGTGTGTCTGTATGGACTGTATGTATGTAAGTCTGTACGACTGGGTGTGCATCTCTATGCCTGGGTATTGTTTGTATGCCTGGGTGTGTTTGTATGGCTGGGTGTGTGTCTGTATATCTGGGTGTGTGTCCGTATGGCTGAATGTGTTTGGGTGAAAATTGTAATAGAGTACGGAGCGGCTGCTTAGAATCAAATTCCAATTGAATTCCGTGCTTCTGAGATGTATTTGTGGCTGCTGTTATAAATGTCCACGTGATGATAAGCCACTTCGTTGAGCTATCATCTGTGGCCAGGTCGTATTTGAAAAAGAGCTATAAAGCTCAGTGGGGCCTTATTTGGTGAAATAAAAAAATATTCGTTTAGTTTTCAGTTCAGTTGAGATGAGAAGCTTTTTGTCAGTGGCGATACGGTGACAGCCACGTCACACGGGCAGGAAGGGTTTAAACGGGAGCTGCAACGAGCCGTCCAAATTCATCTCCAGAACAAACAAACAAAAAAAGATCCCCCGGCAGCACGTGGCGCGAACCGTCGGACATCGCATGCCGAGCAAACACGTGGCACGACTCGTAAGAACGCAGCGGAGAACGATGAACTTTGATGAAAAACTACCGCGCATCCGTCAGTGACACTGTCATTTTAAAAGGGGATGATGTACGGCACACGAACGGCCCTGCGTCACAGTGCATTAACGGTGTGCAGCAAAGAAGGCCCTTCGCCCATCGCGTCACCAAATTTATTTGAAAGCGGAGTTATTATCGTTATTATGATTCAGGCAGCGTTATTGACGAACGTGTCGAGTTTTGCTGTTCGCTGATTGCGCTTGTGCACCACACCACCAACGCAGAGGCATGCCTCTCCTTCCCCCGCGCCTTCGATTAGCGCGGTTGGCTACGTACGGTGCGAAAGAAGTTCTACGTACATATCACAACCAAATCGTTTCGGCTGCAGCGAACTGCGCGAGCGTTGTTCATCCGGCGTCGGCGGACGGATTTCGCGTCGTTGGGCTGCGACGGAGTTCACGAGTGCAGCGGCGGTGAAGCTGCGCACGTAGCTTTTGCTAGCCGGGTACTTTTGTGACCCCCCCCCCCCCAAATCCACGACCAAGCAGAAATTTAGCTCGACAATTCTGACGTTCACGAAGGTGCAGCAGCAGCAGCAGCAGCAAGGGTAGCAGCGGCATACAGCAACAACAACGAAAGTGTGAGATGAATAAGCCAGGAGGATGAATGCGTTGCCTCTCCCTCCCTGTGTGCCACGGAGGAATGCTGCATGAGTTTTGAAAGACGCGAAGGGAGTGGGGACATTCAAAAAAGTGTGAGAGAGAGAGAGAGAGAAAAAAAAACCCAAACTACCCCCGTTAGGTTGTTTTAAAACGGTGCCGCGGTTTCGTGTACGTGGAACAGGCGTGGGTCAGGGGGTTAGAGAAGCTGCCTTGGCTGAGTGGTGCCTGGCTCATTTCATGACCCCCTGAAAAGGTTGGAGGTTACCCGGTCCCTCTCCGTGTTTGGGGCTGATTTTTTTTGGTGTGTGTGGGCCCCGTGGTGGCGGATGCCTCGAGTCGCGGGGGGAAACGCGGCACGATCGGAGGGCTGGCGACCCCCCCTCCCCCCCGCCTGGGGGGGGGGGTCTGCGTGGGGCGGCTCACCCGCCAGACACTCCGTTACCGTCCGTCCTGTTCTCAAAAGTCGCGCGCCCCAAAGCCTTCACGTTAATCTGCTGTTGTGGCCGCGTGATGCGGCCAGGTTAAGTGCACGAGACTCTCGCCCCGTTGGCTTGTATTCACGTCGTGTTCAATGTGTTTAAGTGGCGGTGGTGATGATGACAGTGGTGGCGGTGGTGGTGGTGGTGGTTGTGGCACAGTGGTTCAGAATCAGAATATGTATTGACACTGGAGGAATTCAGACTCTTTGGGTCTTTTGTTAAAGTCACGTAGATAGAAAAATAAGGAGGAATCTTCTGGTAGGAGCTGGTCTATCCATAGGGCACCCAATGTTGTCTTACCCCCTCCAAGCGGTGCTAATTATATGGACCACGAAATCAGAATTCGTGACGTTCTCAGAATCTAAATATGTATTTATACTTGGAAGAATCCGATGAGCTAGAAAGCTCTTTTTTTCACAGATGTCAGAACTTTGCAACAACAAACAATACAAAAACACGATGGGAGTGAAGTATAGGAAAGGTATAGAAATCACTTTTAAAATTTTCAAAGAAAACTCAGCTATTTTCTATCTTAACAGGCAAAGCCCACTCAGCTATTGGCTTATTTTTCAGAAGCGACCTGGCTATACACGATAGCTCATAAAAGTGGCTCATCGTGCGGACATTTAAAGCAGCAAAATAATCTGAATAATCGTGGCATCCTCAGCTCGATTCGGTGGTGAGTGATGCTTGAACCAGTCCTAGCCCACCCCACCGCCCCTTCACCAAACCGCACTGACCAGTACGCTGAAGTATGGTCAAACATCAGCATGGGCACACGCTCATCCAGCATTGCGTTCACAGTTGACCGCAAATAATAATTTTGTAACTTGGCATTGACGTGTTCTACAGTTGTTCTCTCGTGCACGGTTTCGCGATCGTATTGCAAACGTTGCTTTTGCTTCCTCCCCTCCGCGCCAGACGACCAAGGCGTTCCTGCCGCACATGCTGGAGACCAACCACGGACACCTGGTGACCGTCGCCAGTTCCTTGGGTTTGTTCAGCACGGCTGGCATCGAGGTGAGCGCAGGGATCATTGACCGACGAAACCGGCACTTTAAACACTTTGGGGAGAAGAAAATATATATAAATATATATATATACCCTGAATGTCTCAGGCGGCGCCGTGCCCGGGCTACTGTTTGGCCCCAGCGGCAGCTTTGCGCTGTGGATTTAAAGAAGCGTCGGAAACTACATTTAAATTTACAACTCAGAAAGCTCTCTCCGAGAGAGCTATGCAGCACCACGGGGGCGAAAGCCCCCACGCACGCTGGCGTGCCGCTGTTATTGCTGTACACAAAATCGACGGTTTGAAGGTTGCTCGCATTCCTGGCTCTGCTCCTCCAAACATACTCAGAGGCACGAGGGGCACCACAGACAAACGGGAAGGGAGCAGCCAGGCTGAGAGCTGGCACAAAAATCCCCCCAAAGCTCTGTGGTCCTCTATATATTAAGATGTAAGCGGCTAATTAGCGAGTGTCTACACGCGGGAGGCAACTGAAGCACGTGGAGAAAACCCCACTCGTGCGAGCGAGGGGGAAACGCTCTATCCCATACAGACGGAACAGGGAGAGTCCAAATTTAGCCAGAGTAATGGCACTTTCTCGATGCTGACGAGAAGGGAGTTTTCCATTATTTGCGTGATCCACCAACCCTCTCTGGCTCCACAATGCTGGGTGACAGGCGTGCATAGCGACTGGCATATAAACATGATTTTCCCCATTCTCTAAACAAATTTTTGAAAATTGTATTTTACCACGTAAAGTTCCACTGAGCTATGCAGCTCTATTTCACAAGTGACCTGGCCACAAATGACAGCTCAGCGAAGTGGCTTACCACGTGGAAATTTATAGCGACCAAATACGGTCTGTTCTCACATAACGCCGCATGTTTTCAGAACGCGAATTGGATATAACGCGATGAATGTATTGGGGAACACATTTTTTCATAACGTGGATGCGAATCGGATACAACGCGATCGAGCGAACGGGACCACGTCGCGCGAGTAGAAATAAGCGGTCGTACGGCGACCTCGGAGTAGCGTTGCATCTGGATGCTACTCACGCGCCTCAGTCTTCGTTCAGCCTGCGTACGCATCTCACGTGTTAAACCTGAACTGTGCTTTACCCTATCTTATACATTTTCATCACAACGCGGGTTTTCCAGAACGCGGCATGCTTTAGGAACGCAACTCCTCCCGCGTTATAGGAGAACACGACTGTACACTAAATGCAAGTTTCCCTCTGGCACCCCCCCCCCCCGCCCGCCCGCCACGTAGGATTACTGCGCGAGCAAGTACGGGGCGGTCGGCTTCCACGAGTCGCTGGCGCACGAGATCCGAGCGATGGAGAAGGACGGAGTCCACACGACGCTCGTGTGCCCCTACCTCGTCAGCACCGGCATGTTCCAGGGCTGCCGTATACGGTGAGCTCGGAGCTCACGCGCCCCTCACAAGGGGTGCGGTGGGGTGGGGGGGCTAGGCTGTGGCATGGATACCGTGCAGGAGGGATTTTTTGAGCGTGCGCGGGGAGCGTCGGCACCGTCTCGCGGCCGTGATGCGCGCGAATACGCAGCGTCGAACGAATGCCTTCCAGACAGAGCGCACAAACGCACAAAGGTGTGCAGTTTCGGCATCGGCTACAAATCACATACATTCTCAGTGTGTGTGTTTGGACGTATTGTAAATATACTTGTAAATATAACCTTTTGCGTACTTTGCAGAGGATTTCAAACAAAGCTGTGCAACTGGCGCCTTGAAAAGTTGCCAATGGCTTTTGCACAAACAAATAAAAACACAACAAACACGTCAATAATGCTGCCATAAAAGGAAACCTAACATAGCAGGTGACGTTTCAGGGAATGAGCCCTTTTTTCACAGCAGAAATCAATGATTTCGTGGAACCTGACGAAAAATTACCTCTCAGCTCCATGAGGTCCATTTCCTGAAATATCACTTAATTTAAAACTAAATCCCATATTAAAAAGTGCTCATCTCCCGTTTAGGGCCCCGAGTCCGTGGTGGACGTTCCTATGGCAGGAGCCAGTCCATCCATAGGACTCCCATTGTTGTCTCCCCCACTCCAAGTGGTGCTCATTGTATGGCCCACCAATTTGAATTGGCGACGCTCTCAGAATCAACCGGAATCCGTATTTGTACTGCAGGAGGAGGAATCCGATGAGCTGCGAAGCTCTTTTTTCACAGCTGTCCAGTAGGGGCGGGTAAGAAGGTTACAACAACAACAACAACAAACAATGCGAAAAAAAAACTAAATAGCAGTGCTAAGTCAAGCAAAGGCAAACAAATCACACAAAAAAAAAAGTTTTTTCTGATTGCGAGCCGCTCACTTTGTGGCGTTATTCACCATCGTGCCAAAGACAAAGCCAAAGACAAAGATCACCCGTGTAGCTTTGGCAGAGTTTTGGGGAAAGTGCTGTTCGTGAGTAGCACCTACAGTATGAAGGCCGGCACGGCACACGAGGGGGGAGGTGGGTGGTCAGTACCACGCCTGACTGCCTTTGTCTCCCTATCCGCGATGTTTGCTTCACACTGCGCCAGGTACTCATTTGAGGCTGAGCGGACCTAGGGGAGGCCCAGAGTGGGAATCGAACTCGGCTGGCCGAGTTTGGCAGCACAGCGCGCCGATCGAGGCGCCACCGCCGCTCCCCCGCGCAGCGTCGCGCGCACGCCCACGAGCGGTTGTTTTGTTTGGAAGGATTTAGGCCTCGTTAAATCTTTAAGCCTCGCGCAGTGACGCAGGGGCTCGATCGCCGCGTGGGCCAGCGTGCCTCTGTTTGGTGTCACGGCAGAGAATCCAGCTGTTGGCTCGAAGCGGGACCTCGGGGAGGGCATCGTCAAGTCGTGCCTAAACGCGAGCCGAGAATTCTTCACCGCAGTCGTCATTGGCGAGCGATGCCTCGTCGCAAGTGAGAAAAGCCAGCGTGTGGCTACGAACGGGTTGCTGCAGCCATGCGCTGTGCGACGGCTGGCGCTCTGGACTCGCGATCCAGAGGGCCGCCAGTTCGTATCCATCTCCTGGCGAAGCAGCTGAAACAATTGGGGGCGGGGCGAATTTTTGCTAAAATCCCACCCAGCAGTATAACTGGGAACACGGCATCGAGTCGATCGGTAGTGAGTCCTTGCGTGTAAGTGTGCGTACTCCCTTCTACTCTATTTCGAGACGTCTGGCCAGCAAGGAAGAGTAGGCCAAACACACATTTTCGAGGGGCTGTCCAGAATTTTCTCTAGTGGAAGCCTTTGTGCCAACAGTGGCATGAGCAAGCAGCTGCACGGCTGCACCTTTAACTTTTTTATAGTAACCTTTTGACTAACCCCTGTTAAACCTTCAGCTGCGCATAAACGCACTTCTTCCGTCTGACGCACTCATCACCAAACGGTACGGTGCTGCTCACCTCGTAACATTTAAACTGTTTTTGTATTCTCCTTCGCAACGATGCTGTCCCACAGTGGCATGGCTCGCACTGTTTGCGTTCATCTTGAGAAACACCCAGAGTGCTGTGCGTGACTGGGACCTGACCCAGTGATGCACAGCAATCTGTCATTTAATTGTGTTTTTTTATTGTTGAATATTATCTCCTCGAAGAAACAGATTTTTGATACGGGAGTTAATATGCATTATGTGCGTATGTTGAACTTCTTTCACATAGTACGTAGCCAACCGCGCTAATCAGAGGTACGGGGGGAACGATAAGAAACTAAACACAAAAAATCAGTTCTAAATAAAAGAGTTTTCATTCTAGATGTATGTATTTATGTACGTTGAACTTCTTTCGCACCGTACTACTGTGTGCATCGGAGAGCTGGGACACTTAACAAGAGCAGCTCAAAAATAAGCTGCTCGAAATGTGAGCCTGGGCCGAGTGTCCACCTGACCGAGACGAACGCTGGGTAATCTCGTGGCAAGACGCAAGGATTGGCAATGCCGAGGCACGATAGTCCACGGCAGGTGAGTGAGTGCTGTGCTTACGATTTGGGTGGGACATGAGTGCAGGATGAGGGAGGTTCGGTTACCGACACAGACATCAACTAAACTATATGAAGCAACTCTTTGATTCTTTCTGTAAAGTCTCTTTATACGTGACTTTACCGAAAGAACCGAAGAGTAATTCCTGCAGTCACGAAAGCTCCAAATTAAGTTTATATGAAGCAATTTGTTTTTTATGTTAACAGATCAAGCCCACTGAGCTGTACAGCTCTTTTTCTGAAACGACCTGGCGATCACAAATGATAGCTCGACGAAGCGGCTTATCATCGCGTGGAAATGTAGAGCAGACAAATACTCTTCATCGCATGTTGATTCTAAAATGTGGAGAGGACCCGGAGAAAAATCCATGCAATCACGGCAAGAGAGAAAGAGAGATGCGAACTCCACATCATATGCAGCAGCAGGCGTCACGGTCGGGATCGAGCCCACGACCTCCTGTACACCAGGCGAGGGAGCTGACATCTCACCACCGTGGCGCCCAGGCATTGGAGTGGCCCCCACGAGTGCGGTGACCAGCGTGGATGATCTAACTACAGATGTTTGGCGGCTGTCAAGGCGGATTCTGGAGGACCTTGCCGCGTGTCTCTGCGGCACAGCAGCTGTGCAGTTCCGGCGGAGGGCGGTTGAACGCGTTGGCAATGAGGTGCGGTGGTGGCCTTCACGATGTCTTGAACTTTGGTCTGCGTTATTATCTGGAACAGAAGTTGGAGGCAACCTTGAACCACCATCATTATTCTTTTGCATGGCAGTGGTTGTTAACGATTAGGGCGGTAAATGTAGTTTTAGTCTGTTATGTTGTGGCACAGTTCCCAGAGCAATATCTTAAAAAACACAACACTCCCCAAATTGTATTGCAGTGCGTGCCGATATGGCTGTATGTATGGAATGTAATACGTGTGTGTGTATGTGCAGTGCGGTAGTGTGGTGGTTAGTGCGTCGCGCTACGATGCGATGCACCGAGTTAGATTCCTGCTCACGGCCAACGCCAGTGACGAATATCTGAACTCGTCCTGTCATGCTGTAATTCAATTATGTAATGCACACATCACGTGACTTCCTTAGTATCCCCTAGGTCGACTCAGCCTCAAATGAGTACCTGGTGTGGTGTGTAAACATCGCCACTCGGGGGACAAAGGCGGTCGAGTGTGGTGCTGGCCACCCACTCCCTCGTGTGCCCTACCGGCCTACATCGGTGCTACTCGCTAACAACACTTTGCGCCAGCAGTCTGTTTAGGCTGTATTGTATAGGAGATCTTTGTATTGAGCCACCCAACCACCTGGTATTTTCCCTGTGAGTTAGTCCTAGAGATGTCCGCCGCTTAACACACGGCGCAGATCATATCTCACGTTTAGGTGACGGGCTGAGGTCAGAGCTCTGGGTCATCACTGCGTAAGTTCTGGCTATCACGTGATGAACCTGCCTATCACGTGGTCAACATGGCTATCACGTGGTGAACCTGCCTATCACGTGGTGAAACTGGCTGTCACGTGGTGAACCAGGCTATCACGTGGTCAACCTGGCCATCACGTGGTCAACCTGGCCATCACGTGGTGAATCTGGTTATCACGTGGTCAACCTGGCGATCACGTGGTGAACTTGGCCATCACGTGGTAAACCTGGCTATCACGTGGTAAACCTGGCCATCACGTGGTGAACCTGGCTATCACGTGGTGAATCTGGTTATCACGTGGTTAACCTGGCGATCACGTGGTGAACCTGGCCATCACACGGAAAACGACTGCTCTTGCACCTGACCTGCCGTGCCTGATTTACGATTGATGGACGTTCCAGCCTCGTGCCGTGTCGCCGACAAGCACCATTGACCTAAAAAAAAAATAAGCGGCAAAAATCATTGCAGCAGTTTAAATATTTTAAAAAACGGAAATAGCTCCGCAAATGTTTAAAAGTTGGCCTGAGTGTGTTTGGCGGCTCAAACTCCGAAACCGGTGAAGAAGACGGCGGTGGGGGAGGAAACGCACAGATTGCCCAGTGGCCCGGCTGCAGCGTTTGTGTATTTTCACAGAGGCTCGTGTGCCCGTGCGCGCGTCCGCCTCATCACGGCTGGTGCCCGTGCCTGGTGGTGATGGGCTGCAGGGTATTTACGCGGTCAGGACGTGGCGAGCGTCAAAACGGAAGAGGTCTGCCGCTTTTTGACCCGACCTCGTTGACAGCTGTTTATTTTCCAGGGGCGAGCGTGACGTGGGCTTCATCCAGTATTGCTTTGCCCGCGCGTGTGTGCCCCTGCGTGTGTGTGGGTGATTGTGCGTGCGTGTGCGTGTGTTGTGGAGAGCAGGGGGGGCGAGCGTGTGCGTGGGGAGCGGTAGTGTAGCGGTAAGCGCACTGCGCTACGAACCCGGCGAGCCGAGTTCGATTCCAGCTCACGGCCAACAGCAGTGGCGAATATCTGTCACGTGACGTGTGATGTAATACACACGTCACGTGACTTCCTTAGTATCCCCTAGGTCGACTCAGCCTCAAATGAGTACCTGGTGTGGGGCGTAAACATCGCCACTGGGGAGACAAAGGCGGCCCGGCGTGGTGTTGTGCACCCACCCCTTCGTGTGCCGTGCCCGCCTTCATCGGTTCTCTCTAACAGCACTTGCCCCAATAGTCTGTTCAGGCTATACTGGGGATCGTCGTCTTTGTTGTGTGCGTACACACCTGTGTGTGTGTTCATATGGATCTGGCATAAATATCCAATTCCCAAGTCGCCCTTGCCGAAGCCATGTTGCTTAAATGGTCCTGTGTCAGCTGGCCCTACAGAAGGAAGCGGGCAAATGTTCACATCATATAATAGGGCAGTGTGAAACGGGTGGCGCAGTGGTTAACACGCCACGAGATGAACCTGGCAACCAGAGTCCAGTTCCTGGCCACGGCTAACATTGTTCATGAGCGACGTGGTGAAGTATGGTCAAATAACCCCCATGATCGACATGACATGGCAAATGGCCTTCATCCAGCAATGGATTGACAACATGGCTGAACGGTTATTTAATTTCGTATTCAGAGTTAAAACTACAATAGTTACATGAAATTTCTCAAAAAACATGCGTGAATTTGCAAAGACGTTATTATTACTTTACAGGTGTCTTGATTCAAGTCTGATAACCCACATGAGTTCATCGTCCCAAAGGCGGGTTGGCGTTTTCTGTCAGTGGGTGGACCAGGTGGATGGAGCAAGTTAATGATTACGTTTATTACACCGCCATACGTTTGGCTAACGATTCAATAAAACAAAACTTAAAAAGTGACTGGTATAGTGCTCCAATGAGGTTAGCGTGATTATCTTTTTAAATAAAAGACAAAAACAACAACTCAACATCAGAAATGGTAGAGCGATGACTCTAGAGCAGTGTTCTTCGATAATCTTCAGAGGCGGGGGCCCCCGCCACACGGGGTGTCTTCACGATGTGTGTATTGTCGAGGGCCGCACTAAAGGCCACAAGGGGCTTCCAGCGGCCCGCGGTCCTTCCAGTGAAGGACACCACTCTAGAGAGAGACCCCCACGTCCCTGGCCTCTCTCTCTGGGTTGTGCAGAAGACGTAGGTAGGTCCATTGCATGAAACGTCGCCTAGATGTTTAAGCCCACACACAGCGCTACTGACGAACGCGGTGCGTTTCGTTGTTGTCACCGCTGCCGACGCAGCGGTGGTGGTGGCAGCTTCCGACAAAAAGTTTGAAAATGCATAAATGGGTTATCGGGTTTGGCCAGGACCTCCCTGTTTTATTGAGCATCGGTGGGTCCATAAACCTCTAAAGCGGTTCTGCCAGAGGAATGCATTTTCGTTTCAGAGCAAAGTCATTACTTCCACAAACCATGTGAAGAGTTGAAAAAAACCAGAAAACCAGTCATGGGAAGAAAAAAGTGCCCCCACAAGCAAGCAATCAAACGAGCAAATTCTCAGGCCATAATGGTTTTGCAAGTTTACCACCTCGGCCGCACTGCAGAGAATGCTCGAAACGTTTCCTCTTTCACCTCGTAAGCGCATAACCGCGCGACCTTTAATAAAAAAAACCCGAAAGAGCCCCGCTAATTCCGAAATAAAGCCCTCCTTTATAATCGGCCACGCTCGTCAAACGTGGCACCGCGACTCGACTCCCTTTGAATTTATTGCCCGCACTTATTACACGCGCACAAAAAATATTATAATAATAATCCTGCCCCCCCCCCCTAGCCTCCCCCCTCCCCCGAATGGACACACCGTAATTTAAAGATCAGAGAGTGGGGTGGGTGGTGTGGGGTGTGCGCACCGTCGCAAATATTTCCGCGAGGAATTTGCTGGCGCGTGGCCAGACAAGCGTGCGGGGCGATCGTGGCTGGCGGAATTGCGCGCTCTCTGACCCGAAAAGCATCGGGCTGACATCGAAGGAAAGTCCAATTACGCCGATGAAATAGGGGCACCCCTTGACGTGCCGCTCACTCGCACGGGACGGGCGTCCGCGTCTCTCTCTCTCTCACACTCACTCCGTGTCGCAGGGTTTTTCCGGCAAGAAGTTAGGAGAAAGCTGCTAGAAAAAAGGGTAAAACATATTATCATATTTTGGTACTGCCAAAGGAGGTCCCATGATGTAGCTGCTCACCCAGAGCCCTCACTACTCTGACAGTGCGTTGTCTTTGTGCTGTGTACGCCTTTTGGCGTCCTCTGGTCTAACACCGTTTGAGACGAGGCTCAAAAGAAAGCTGTCTCTGGTGTGGACCAATCAGTTTCAAAGACAATGCATATATTATCAGAGTATGTTTTTGTTTGCATTCTGACCACAAGTATTGTGGTTAATGCAGACATGATTCCTTGTAAAAGGTTTCAGTTTGATGTTTTAACATCTTAACGCAACTGTTTTGTTGCCAGAAAAAAAAATGGGAAAACCCGATTCTCATCAGAATCTTTATTTGCACGGGAGGAATCGGTATCGTCCTCGGGACACTGCCATGGTGTCGTGGGTGAGCTCAGTCCAATCTTGGTGAAAAGTATCTCCCACATTTGCTTGGGAGGTTCTGAATTGAAAGAATTTAAAGATATACATGCACATGCTTAAATGCCGCCATAGTAAAATGGTGAGCGAACTCGACTTGCAATCCAGAGGTTCGCTGCTTTGATTTTATCTCCCGGCGCGGCAATTAAAACAATCTTAAAGTTTCCTATATCACTCTCCTCCCCGCCGCCACCTTTGTTACCTCGAAACTACAAAAGGGGCATGCCACAGTTAATCGACTGCGGGGAGGTTACCGCTGTGGTGGGGAAAAATGTGGGTACTCACACCATCAGCAAGACATTGCAGGGCTGCACCTATACCTTTGACAGAGGTGAGTCGTTCTGTGGGGACAACCGCAGGGCAACGTGCCACAAAGTGGTGCTAGTTTTATTTAGTACAACTCTTACCTTTTTTTTCACGGATTTAGGTTTTTTAATATACAGCGGTATCCCTACTAAAACTGTGATTTGGAATGGAATCCGTCACGCATCCGCTATTTTGACAATAAACCTCATTCAGCGGCCTAAATGGATGGTATTGCATTTTTCAAAGTCCAAAGGACGTGCAGAGAGGTCTATGCTGTTCGAGAGTAGAACGCACCTCCAAGAAGTCGCCCCATCGGCCACCTCTCTCGAGTTTGAAACTTCAATCGATTGATCATTCATAGGGCCAAACGGTTATGCAGACGGAGTATAACCAGGAGGGGGCAGGGGGATATTCTGGAGCTCAGCCTCCGAATGAAATCAAAGCACTGAGTGTAACCATTCCACCCCTGTCCAATGCTCAGTCCAGCAATTTGATTAATGTCCACGCTTCAGACCAGAATTAAACCATTTCATCTAATCTTTGCCACGTTGTTTGCATTATTTCCCATATTGTTCCGTCCCCTGTAGAGTTTTGTTCGTGCCGTTAGCTCAATTGTCACCTTTAGCAGAGCACTCGCGTATGATTCCACATATCTGTGGTAGAAGAGAGTCTGTCAATCATACAACTACTGTTGACTTCCCTGCAGAGTGGTACTCATTTGGTCATCACCGAAGGGATGATGGGTTGAGTCAGCCCCCAACCAGGATTTGAACTCGCAACCTTCCGATTGCGAGCTGCTCACTCTGAGCATGAGTGAGTGAACGCGTGCGTGTGTGCCTCTGAGTACGATGTACAGCGGTTATTGCGCTGCGCTACGAACCCCGAGTTCTATTTCCCGCTTATGGCCAAGACCAGTGACGATTATCTGAACCGGTCCTAGGCCTCCCCTAGATCGACTCAGTCTCAAATGAGCACCTGGGGTGTGGTGTTTAAACATCGCCTGCCTTCATAGGTGCATGAGGGATCTTTGTCTTTGTCTGAGCATGTGCGTGTTAGCGTTAGCACGGGTGTGTGTGATGTGCCTGCCTGCGTGTGCCCGACTGCATGCGTGTCAAAAGCTGTGCGAGTGTGCACGTATGCCCATGTGTGTCTGAACATGTGCAAGATTACATGTTGGTATGTCTGAGCGTGTGTGTGGGTGTGTGTGTCTGAGTACGTGCGGCGGTGGTGGCTGGGTAGCGGCGTGAGTTTGCTATCCACATGGAGACAGAGAAGAATGGGGGAGGGGTTGGTGGTGGAAGGGCAGATGGTTGAACACAGAGCAGAGCAACAGCTCTGTCCGTCTAACTCTGACTCGCTGCGTTCTCGCGATCCCTCGTTCCCATCCCCCACTCCTCACCCACCCGCCCGCCCACCCATGGCTGGACCCAAGGGGAGCAGCTCTCGCTCCCACGGCCGCCCTGGCCCGGGATACAGGAGCAACACACACAAAGATCCCCCGTATAGCCTTAAAAGACTGTAGGGGCAAGTGCTGTTAGCGAACACCTATGAAGGCCGGAACGGTACACGAGGGGGTCGGTGGCCAGCACCACGCCCGACCGCCTTTGTCTCCCTAGTGACGATGTTTACACACCGCACCAGGTACTCATTTAAGGCTGAGTCGACCTAGGGGAGGCCCAGGACCGGTTCAGATAATCGTCACTGGTGTTAGCCGTGAGCGGGAATCGAACCCGGGTCGCCAGGTTCATAGTGCAGCGCGCTAACCGCTACACTACCGCTCCCCACACAACACACACACACAGGGGGATGTCTCATCTTATCCAATGTTGGTCAAGTTCAGCGTGACTTTAATCAGCTTTGCATACGGGCGGGGAGAGTGGTGCGTGTGCGCGCGTGCTTGGGGAGCGGTGGCGCAGCGGTTAGGTGCACTGCGATACGAACTCGGCGAATTGAGCTCGATTCCCGCTAAAGGCCAACATTGGTGACGGATCAGAATCATAATATGTATTCATATTGGAGGGATCCGATGAGCTATGAAACTCTTTTTCTCAGTAGTTTTTTACAGATGTCCAGTCGGATATCTAAACCGGTCCTGGGCCTCGCCCAGGTCGACTCAGCCTTAGATTGTACCTGGTGCAGTGTGTGAACATCAGCACGGGGGAGACAATGGTGTCCGTGGTGCTAGCCGCACCGCCCCATCGTGTGTTGTTGGCCTTCATAGGTGCTCGCTCACAGCATTTGCCCCAACGATCTGTGTCATCTTGTGTGTGTAATTGATGTGCTCTAAAGAAAGTATATAATAGGCGACATTATGACTAATGGCCCTTATTCAAAGCACATAGATTCGTGAGGCAAGTAGCAGGGTCATTGCCAGAAATGTTACCTGTTTCATTTTAAGGCCACGGTGTTATTGATGAAAGTGTTGTATTATCTGTGCTTGTGCATCACTGCCAAAGCAGTGTTGCCCAATAATTGATATATAAAAAAAACTAATATTATTTTATCTTTCATCGTGTCCTCCTTTGAAACAACATATATTTTGTTAAGTCACTAACTATCCCTGTTGCCTTGCCTACGTGTGTGCGTGACCAGGAAGGAGATTGAGACGTACATTCTGCCGCCCTTGAAGCCCGAGTTTTGCGTGAGCCAGGCGATGAGGGCCATCCTCACCAACCAGGCGATGATCTGCATCCCACGCCTTATGTACCTCACCGTCTTCATGAAGAGGTGAGCGGACGACGCTGCAGGCCCATCGATCAGCACAGGGCACCCAAACACGGTTATTGTTTTGGGGCGCCATAGCGGTTCGGAGGCAAGAAATAAATGCACGTTCATACCCGGGCTCGGACTGGCCATTGGGCAGTCCGGGCATGTGCCCGGTGGGCCGGTCCATTCCGAGTATCGGTGGGCCGTTCCGTGTGGAGAAATTGCAAACATGATCAGAGTAAAACAAAAACTACATTTTTGTTAAAATAATTTATTACCTCTTATGTGTACGCTTCCTTGCGTATTTACACTACCAGGTGCCACTAAGTCCCCATATTCGGCAGCAGATTCTTCCCCACCAGTCCATTTGTTTTTTGGACCCGGCGCAAATGGGCCATTGAAAATGCAGCTGCAAAATGACGCTAATATGTCACATCGCAAATCTAGATACGAGTAGACAGTTTGGCACAACATTTTTTTTTCAATTTCCTATAGCCAGAATTTGGGCCGGTGTGTCTACAAATGCCTAGGCCGTCACTGTTTGTACCCCTTTTTCCACTTGCACATCTGAACTGTGCCAGCACGGGGCAAGCACAACACGGGTGGTTTTCCACTGGCTAAAAATTCCTTTCCAGAGATGGAATTTGAAACAATGTTTAGATGGGGGTATTATTGTTGTTGTGCACAGTCATTGGAGGCCCCCCTTAGACTGTTAATGTACTCCACTTGGCAACCCGGTTTAATCACAGGCAGCTGAAACCCAGAACCTCAGCAGTGCCCGCTGAGTGCCCTCACCCCCAGAGCCACCTGCCCACCTCACGTTTTTTTGACGTGGAAAATCTTCCGTCTGCTCCCTCACCCACCCACCCACCCCCCGTTTCCGCGCGATGGTTTCTCCCGTGCAGCATTCTGCCGTGGGAGGCGATCGTCACATTCTACCGCTTCGTGGGGGCCGACAAGTGCATGTACCCGTTCTTCGCCGAGCGGAGGCGAGCCCTCAACAACAACCAGAAGGACACGCCGTGGGACATGAACTCTCCCGAGCCGGCGTGCAATGGGCAGAAGGAGATCTGAGCGTGCGCGTGAATGTGCGGTTACATGTGTGTGTGTGTGCGATGCTTGTGTGCGTGTGTGTGTGTGTGCACGTGGGTCAGTGAGTGCCTGTACATGTGTACGAGTTTTTTGGTCTTTGAAAGCCATTAAAAGCGCGTGTCCCTTACCACCTTTCATTGCGTCAAAGTTGAAAACCATCAGTGTTAAAAGTAGGGATGAGGTTTGGGATTTAACCGTATCAGATTTTTTAGGACATTTTTAGATCATGACAACGATATGATAATGGAAAGCGTCTTAGTCCTCTCGATGGTAGGATTGCCGGATGCCACAAAAATGCGGAAGTGACGTACTGTTCGTTGCACCACTGGCAGTTTTCAGATCAATCTGAAACAAACTATTCGGATCATGTGAAAGTTAATTTCTATGCTGGGTTTTTAGATATTTCAGATTAAAATATGACCCTTTTCCACCATCAGTCATTGGCATCTCGACTGTGATTTTCTTAAAAATGAATAATCATCTTTGTCATGAACATCAATCATCACATCATTATTCACTCATTACTGCAATTACTTCAGTGCATGGGTGTTACCAGATTGCCATCAACATCATCATCATTATTTACATAATCGTCAAACTGGCATTGCCACATCCTTATCACTAGCATCTTATCGTCCCAGACACCAGCATTGTTACCGCCATTGTAGGCTACCGACACCTGTAGAATAAGCGAACTGGTCCTGGTCGAGAAAGGTATCGGACTCTCTTCTGCGCTGGCATTGATGAATGGGTTAGGATATTTAGTTTGTTGTCCTTCCCTGCACCTCCGATTAACACGTTTGGCTACGTACGGTGGGAGGAAGCTCAACATACGTACATAGTAGTGTCAGCAGTTCAACCCACCCAGCAAGCCGTTATAAAAATACAAACCTTACTATTACCCAGTGGCGATTATCGCATCCGTTACATAGGAGGACACCGCCTCTTGCAGGATTGCACCCATGTGGACGGTGGCACGGCCAAGCAGTAGCTCGCTTCTCGCTTGTCGAGGAAGTTCATTGGATCGAGCTCAGTGGCCACCCTGGTAAACATTGCCCATAACTACTACGCGCCGTCCCGCTTCGTGATATATGTTAAAGGATCGATTCACTTGACCCATGCTGCCACTAGAGGTGCTACATTCATCGCTACGTTACAAAAAAACGATCGATTATTGAATCAAATCACTACCCCCCGAAAGGGGGTCGAGACGAGGGTGGGGGGAGCGATTTGTTTGTGGCTGAATCGATAGCAACGGACTCTGTGACCTACTTGACTTGAATAGAATATCCGCTGATGCTGCTTCTGCTGCTATGTCAAGATATCCCTGCTTTGTGTTTCCCTGGCAGACAGCCCAGTAAAACGTGTTACGTTGGGCCCAACGTTGGCATGTGTTTGGGCCAGTAAAAATGGAACGTTGGCCCAACGTTCCACGTGAACCCAGAGAGTGTCCTGCAGGGGCGTCTTCTGAGCTGCTCGTAAGAATCGCACAAGGCCAAGGGTCCTCGATCCAACAAGTCCATGGACACCGATGCTGAGATGCATGTTGAGACACATTCATGCACGTGTTACGCTTTTTTTTTGCACAAGCAGGCACGCAGCTGTACCTTTACTTGCCGCACCTGTACGTGAGCATTGACCGCGCAGTCGTATAACAAACGGACGAACAGAGACGTGTAAACGGTCGAGTCGTACGACCGTGCAGGGGACCTCGTGACGCTAGAGGTGCTGAAGATCGGTGACGCGACGTGAGGACGAGTGCGGGGCACGGACCGCGCGCCACCAATGTGGCGGGTGGCGAGTGGCTCGCCACGTCTTGACGGCAGGGGGTTCGCTCCCCTCTACACAGTGGTGTAAGTTTCGCTTTCCCCACGGCTGCCGCAATGTAACGGTCAGCGCGCTGGAATTTTGCGATCCGGAGGCCGCGGCCGATCAGATTCAATCTCCCCACGCGGCGGTTGAAAACAACGGCGCGGAGTTTCGTAAATTCCTTCGCACCTCTGACCACCGGGTGGTACAAATAGAGAAACACCACAGCAGGTTGTCTGATCTGGGATAAATGGTGGGTGGCTTACACCGCTTTCAAGACATCTGCCCCCAGGCATTGAAGAGTTGGCCAAACACAATCTCAGAGGCGTTCTCCACAGTTACGTCGAGTGGAGGCCCTTCCGCCAGGAGGGAAAATTGCAGGGCTGCGCCTTTACCTGTGGCAGGGGTGCTTCATTGTGTAGGATAACTGGTGACTTTCCACAAAGTGGCACACAGTTTATTGACCCCCACCCCCAGAGGGATGAAGGGCTCATTTGATGTCTGACAAAACGCAACCTTAAAATGAATGATAGTAATTGGGTGCTGCCTAATCCTTGCTGGACACTCCTACTATAGGGATCACACTTAACCCCAGGCCTGCTGGGTTGCAGTTGCTATCGTTCTCCAGTAGAGATTAGTTTCGGATTAAAAAACAAATTCGGATGTTGGATTGTTGAAGGCAACTTTGGACTTTTTCCAGATCTTCGGATCATTTACACGATGTAACTCATTTGACGCGTCTTGGTGATAACACGTGACATCATCCGTGACGTCACTGTTGGCGGGAAAGCTGCGGAGGTGACGTCATAAAATCGACGGCACTCTTTGTGACGTCAGGTTTTCGGACCGTGCACATTTTCGCATCTAGGCCCGGTTTTCTGATTTCTTTTTTTTTTGGATGAATTTTTTTGGGGAATTCGTCCTAAGTCCGCTGCAGTTTGATGTCCTCGGATATTGACTCGGCCGCTGTTGGTCGTGGCCAGCAGCTAAGAAGCTGTGCTGCAGCGAAACTCCTCTAGGAGAGCTGCTATCAGCTTCATATTCTAGCCCCATTTTACCAGTAAACAAAACATGTCACCTCCGTTTCACGCTCTCCTCTGTGAATCTCTGTGAGGCTTTTACTCCCGGATCACATCGGTTCCTTCCCTTCTCTATTCATACGTTCACGTCTCTCTCTCCGTGTCCCTAGGTTTCTTGTTTTTTTAAGTGGGGAGGGGGGGGGCGAGGGGAGGGGGGGCCTTTTCCCGCAACAGTTTTATCCAAATTGTGCGCGCTGCATCGTGCCGTACGACAAAGTGCCCATTCCATACCCGCAGTGCGGTGCATCACCCCCAGTTGCCCTTGGAACAAGCACAGCTTATCAGCACCACGCAAAGGTGATAAATGATTCAAAGTTGAACCTGAATGATGTGTGACAGCACGGTCACCGTGGTGGCTTTTACAACAAAAAAAAGGAAAATGGGTCATCAAAAAATGGTACCGTAGTCATTTTTTTACAGAATATCATTTGGGAAATATATGATACGAATCATAAAACAGCAGGTCCATTCAGCTTCCTGGCCATGGTGAACACGATTTCGCGGTGGACTCTGCGTATGATGGCTAATGCCCGAGGTGAATACCTTTAGCATTTGCCATCCCAAGTGGTACCGATCAACTCCCTTGGTTCACGGGCTACATGTGTTGGGGAGAGTTAGAGACATCACAAAACTATGATTATTGTTTTTTTACCCTTTTATCTGGCAACAAAACTGACACCTTTTTTTACATGGAGTCATGTTTGCATAGACCACAATACTTGCAGTCGGAATGCAAAAAAAAACATAACTGATAATGTATGCACTTTCCTTGAAGTTGATTGGTCCACACCCGAGACAGCTTTCCTTAGAGCCTAGTCTCACATGGGTTGGACCAGATGACGCCAAAAGGCGCACAACTCAATGACAATGCACCATCAGAGTATGAGAGCTCGGGGTAAGCATTTACACCATTGGAACCTCATTTGCCAGTAGCAAAATATGATAATTGTTTTATTGTGCAAAAAGGTGTCAGTTTTGTTGCCAGATAAAAGGTTAAAAAAACAATTATATTTTGCTACTGGCAAATGAGGTTCCAATGGTGATCACAAAACTACTTCTGATGTCGCTTCGAGTGACCTCTCTTATCCGTACGCTGCAGGCGCTGCACTATCTCCCAGATGCCGCTACACAGAGACACGTCCACTGCATGGAATATCACACTTGGTCTCGTGTTGTGTTATATTTTTTCTTCTTCACGTCTTTTTCTTTCCGTCCAATGTTATTGCGATTGTGCTCACGTCATCACGTCATGAGACGCAGTATCCACGCGTAACTTTTGCAGCGTGTCCGTTACAGGGATGTGTCAGTGTGGACTGGTGGAAGGGAAGGACAAGGACTGGCTGCTGTGAGCCATGATCCTTGGAATCAAACTCATGATACCCGGGTCCATGACGCAGTGCGTGAACCACACCGCTCCCCGCTCACTGCTCTGTACATAACTTACTCTCTCGATTGACGTGCGGTTTCAGAAGTGTATCGTTGAAGCCACCGCCGGCGTTTTCTATCCCTTAAACAAAATTAATATTTTTTACATTGTAAGATAGTAGTGAGCGAAAATGTATCCGCTCTTTGTCTGTTTTACAAGTGTGCATTTTAAACACGAGCTTTCATATAGAAAGAAACTGCGGGAAGCTCTGTGCCTGTATGCTTACAAATTACTCTCGGAATAGTTTTGCTAAAATATGTTCCTGTGTTTAAATGTCACGTTACGATTAAAATATTAATAGTAATTATTATTACAATTATGATGACGACGACGACGACAATAATACTATTAATAATAATAAAAAAAATGGAGCTGAACCTGTCACCATACTTGTGTTACTACTTGGCAGTCACCTGACGTGTTGTTCAGTTGCCAGCGGAGAAGGGTTCATGACTGGCCACAGCCAGTGAGTTCGAACCCTCTCCTCTCGCCAGCAAGAAGCCCCCCTTTCTCAAGGGAGCCCCCCTTGAAGGTGACCGCTGAACTTCTGTTCTGCGTCTCATCACGTGAACGTGGCCATCCTGTGACGCTATCGTACCTGCGGGGATCTTCCGTTGCCAGCATCGTCACCAGATCCGTCCGTGTCTTCTCCCAAAACCCAGTTGGCCACCCTTCCGCTCACTTGCGTTTTCCCTCGGCCTCCCGGTGTGGGGCCCCTCTAGGTCTGCTCAGCGCGTAATGGCTTCTGCATATGATCGACATCTTGTGGACTATAACACACATATTTGCACAATTTACCCAACAATATTTGCTCAAATCAACATAAATGATCAACTGAACAGTCATGGTGCCGAGCTACTAGTGCTGCCGCGATACAATGTATTTTGAAAAAAATGTTTACGATATAAATGCCCACAATATAATGAGCATATTCTCAACTCCGATTGAACTTATTTTGCACCGCTACGTGCGGTGCAAAAGAAGTTCAACATCCATGATTCAGCTATAACCTCAACTCTTTTATCAACAACACTGTGGCCTTAAAATAAAAAAAAATATATATCAGGTGATGTTTCGGGCAATGGACTTTCTTCTTAGCACATTTACACATCACTTTACATGATGGGGCCTGAAAATAATAATATTTATATTTCCTCGTGAACTTTTAGTTTTTTTTAATAGTTAACTATTTATTAGCTATTGAGTAACAGACAAAACCTTTAATTGTTACTCCAGAAAACATTTTACAAAGCACTCGCGTAATGGCTAATAGATATATATATACACTGCACCCATCTCAGGTCTATATAAGACCTTGTTTCAGGAGCTTTTTCGTGATCTATTAATTTTCTTTTTCGATTTAAAGCTTTCGTGACTGCAGGGATTCATCTTCTTGGTTCTTTCGGTAAAGTCACGTAGAAGGGAAGTAATACAATAATAAAAATAAAACATAATAAAATAATTCTCACGACGTTTCGGCCACAACGCAAGTAGCCGTCTTCAGGTGAAAACCAGGTCTGTCGAGGCGACG
>CM025625.2:7045100-7059815 GCA_014621495.2 Entosphenus tridentatus
TTTTTATTTTTATTATTTTATTACTTCCCTTCTACGTGACTTTACCGAAAGAACCAAGAAGATATTAATTTTCTATTTACGTGACTTTACCGAAAGAACCAAAGAGAATATTTACACTGCTTACAATTTAAAGCAACTTATTGTGCTTGCTATTTCATTCACATTTTTTGGCAGGAAATAAAACGTTAAAATGAAAATCAAGGAACCATCATCACGATATTAATTAAAACGTACAATGATTTCTCCTGGATCTATCTACTATAATTTGTTTGCAGTATGGCCAAACCGCGTCCACCCCAACAGCTATTATGCCTCGACTACAGCACATACGAATCAAATAATACATCGTAGCCTCTCTCTATCGCTGAGAAACACATTTTACACGTTTCACCCGGACAACGGACACGCGCGTCTTGTAAGAGAGCGTTTTAATTTATTTACATTTTTGACCGCTGAAATGCAGATTCACGGTTTAGGACAATGACCTTTGAACTCCTGCCGAGGCGAGGGGGGTTATAATAGGGCCCGCATCTTCCACGCGAATGCTTCTGGGCGTTTGTTGACGCTTCATTGAGCCGTTTTCCTCTTATTCCAAGGTTTTCAAAGTGGACGATGAACAGGTCGTAGGGTTAATACGCACACACGCACGAACAACTTCCAAGAGTAAAAACAATACAAATCGCCTGTCTGGCCACAATGTTGTGTCTGCTGTGGACCCAGAATTGTTGATAGACCCCCCCCCCCTTCGTACTGAGGAGAGAGGCAGGCCTTGGGCCCTGAAAGGGCCTCTCTAGCCTGCCTCTTAACAAAAAAACATTAAATATACATATCTTACGGAACATTTCACTTTATACATTTAATGCAGTTGGGCTGATGCCATAGCTTGTAAATTCGTGGCCTATAAATACGTGGAATTCTTACGTGATTTTAAGTGAAATTTATACACAATTCCATGTTCAGGCGAAGGGCATGACTACACTTTATTTTTACAGTTCCAATCTTTGCTAACAGATCCTCAACAACATGTCATGGAGAGCAGCAACGTTTCTCCACGCATTTTGTATTCCCCACCAAGCTGAGACAATCTAATCCAATAATCCTTGTAAATTCACCGGCTACTGTGGGAATTGTAATGCAAACTGCATGCACGCTGCCTCAATGGCAAACGTTCGGACTGCTAATGATTTACATTTGAAACAGTGGCCACCTCAACTGCAAGGGAACAAAGCAAAATATAAAGCAGAACTCCACAGTCTGTCGACACGTCAATAATATATACATCTACCAGCCCATCAGCCGGTATGTGGAGACACAGACCAGAGTCCTGTTCATGTTTGTTTGTACTCGTAATCATGTGACACGGCGAACCAATCTGTGTACAGCAAGAGTCTCGGGCGGCTACAGATCTTGCTGCCAGGCCAAGTCCACAAACCTGGTCACCGTTCGTGAGATGATATTCCTACTGGATGCCTGATCCCTATATTCGCACTTCCGATTCGCACGGTTGACTACGCACGGTGCGAAAGAAGTTCAAAGAAGTACATACATCACACGCTCCATGCTTGAGGGTGCCAGGTCGGGTTATGAAACACCAAGTCAAGAGTCAGGGAAATGCCCATCTGCGAGCAGTGCATCACCTTGTGACAGAGAACAGCCCTGGAAGTTGATGTAATAGGTGTTTTAATTGCAGTGTTCTTCGTTGCAAGGGCCCGCGGGTCACTGACGGCCCCTTGTGGCCTTTAGTGCAGCCCCCTGACGTGCGGACCTCGACAATACACAACACGTGACAACAACCCCCATCGTGCTGTCAAAACAACACTGACGTCATATCAGCGAAAGTGCCCCACCCCCCCCCTCTGAGAATGAGTGAAGAACTCTATTGCACTGTCATCGTGTCTTTCGCTGTCAGTCGCTTCTGCAGACTTAGACTCTAGACGGAATGCTTTGTGAAGCTCACAAAGCTCACAACGCATAAGCATAGCCTATTTGCAGGAGCCTTTGTGCTGTTAAAACGGCGCAAATACCAAAAGTACTTAATATTATCTGTACTTGGCGTGCACTTTTTATATAATCTAAAAAAAGTGTAACATGTAAAATTTAACCAAACATTTCAATTCTCAGAGCTGGCAAAAGTCCAATCAAGTTAAAAAAACATTTAATGTGATGGGGTTTTTTTCTGCAGTTATTGATGATCAGGCTGAGATTTAGCAACTTACTAAACTCGGAAATGTATATTCCAACGCAGAATCTGGGCAGTACTGGTTCAGCGACTCAAACACGAATGGGCAACTATGGCCATAAATACGAAACTAAAACTTAACTTTTTTTATTTTACCAGGTAAGGCGCATTGCGCTATTTAGATCTTTTCAGAAGCGACCTGGCTACAAATAATATCTAAAAAAAGTGGCTCATCATATGGACATTTAAAGCAGCCAAATAATCTAAACACATGTTTCTGAATGCGGTTGGAAAACCGGAGGACACAGAGAAAAATCTACGCGACCACGGGGAGAACATGCAAATTCCAAATATACAGGGGTCAGGGTCAGGATCGAACCCACGACCTCATTCATACCAGCCGAGATTAACATAGTTAACATAGTTAACATCTCGACACCACATTGCCTTACACATTTTCTACCGATACATCAGAGCCAAGCCAGCTCTTGGCCCTCACGGTAGAGGTGGTTTTCCACTGGCCATTTTTCAGAGGTGACCAAGCACCAAACCGTGTTGGATAGGCTGGTCTCGCAATATCACCGGAAATCTGGCATCGGGACCAAGCAGGGCCAGGGGCGAGGCTAACGTGACGTGCATTAACATGTGACTGCAGTCAGTTCGCTGGGAGTACGCAGTTTCAAGTTTCATGTATTAGGTATAGCCCTGTGAGCCATGCGGCTCTTAAGTCGGGTGCAACCGCAACGAACAAAATATGAACACAGAACATCTCAAAGCGACGACGCGCAACAGAAACATCCTGGAATAAACCAGCAAATATTCTGTGACATCAACAGCATCACGGATCGGCTTCTCTCGTGAAAAAAAAAACAAGAACTGATCTAAGGCTGCCTCTTCCTTCACTGACCCGGTGAAGTATGGTCAAAACGATACCCCCGCAACCGACACAGCATGGGGAGGGACGCCTTCATATAGCAGTGCAGGGTTGTAAATTCATAATAATTATTACAACTCTCTGAACTAATCTTCTTGGTTCTTTCGGTAAAGTCACGTAGAATGGAAATAATAAAATAATAAAATAAAACATGATAAAATAAATCAAAATTAAATCTCTGAAATAAATCAAGCAATTGCTGGGAACAAAAGCTGGTGGGTGGCGGGCGGGGCGAGGTTTCTGAATTCTGGGAATAAAATATGGTTTGGGATTTTTTTTCTTCCCAAGTTGTGTTTCCGTTTATGTGCGGAGGGTATGGGTGACGTGGGAAGCGACTCAATGCCTGAGGCTCTCCGTGGTCTAAGCGAACTCTGATTTAACACATGCCTCACTGCCAACGTTATGTTGACGCTCAGCAAATATCGCCAATTTCCGTTCCTCCTTCCTTTGTGTCCCCTTTGCGTTCGTTGCAGCTCAATGTGATAAGTGTCCCTTCTTGTCGGGTCACCGCACAAAAGGCCGCTATGGACTGCGGCGGCGGCCGTTGTGGTCGTGCACACGTAGGCGAGAGAGATCACCTGGAAGAGTGTGGTGTCTGAAAACAAAGCAAAGCAAATAATACAACACATCAAATATAATCTGAGAAGGAAAAAGAAACACATTGCCAATTTACGCCGGCA
Organism: Entosphenus tridentatus; assembly: GCA_014621495.2. Taxonomy (NCBI): domain Eukaryota; kingdom Metazoa; phylum Chordata; class Hyperoartia; order Petromyzontiformes; family Petromyzontidae; genus Entosphenus; species Entosphenus tridentatus. The sequence goes on from CM025625.2 coordinate 7,048,894, forward strand.
GCCTGCTGTGAAGATGGGCCATTGCTTGAAAACGTCAGCTTTTACATGTTTTTTCCTTTCAACATATGTGCCACCACTGCCAACGTAGCTTCACTAAATATAGTTTTGATTCTGGAACAAAGGTCCAATAGATATAGCTGCTCAACCCAAGCGGTTAATACTTTGATAGGTGCATTGTCTTTGTACTGTTCGCCTTTTGGCGCTCTCTTGTCTAGCACTGGTGAGACAAGGCCATAAAGAAGGTTGTCTCTGGTGTGGGCCAATCAGTTTCCAAGACAATGCCCATGTATTATCGGTGCGTGTTTGTTTACATGTTTTGCCACAAGAGTGTGTGGTTAATGCAGACTTGATGCCTTGCAATAGGTGTATCTATGTCGTGGTCGAACATCTAAACACGTCCTGTTTTATTTCCAGAAAGAGTAAAGTCTTTTTTCATCGTCACCAAATACGTTGTTTTATCTGTGAGTGTGCTCACTACTGAACAACACGAAGCATAATATAACTAGATATCCACCGGGAATTTTGTTTTCGTGTGTGTAAAACACCAACAAAGTACACAAGCGGGTTTAACGAGTCAAGAAAAATGCCAAGCATAGTTTTATTGAGAAGCAGGCCAAACACCTGACCACTCACTCGCTCCTGCACACTCATATTGCAGATTAAAACAGGAGAACACGAGTGTTGCTATTGCTGCTGCTGCGAATTTGCTGTTTCTTTTACCCGGCCATGAGCACGATCATGCTCTGCTCGTCTGTGGGGATATGCTAAGCGCGGATTTGAAGTCCCAAAGCGCACGGCCGCCATGCCACGAGTCTGTACACGTTTCACGAGACTCTGTAACCCACACAGTTGAAGGATATTTTTATTTTCTCCCAATAAAGCACCCAAATATCGATTTTTGGAAAGATATAAGTTGCATAAAATTACGAACGTGTGCCACCCGCTCCAGTTACCAACGATTGATGTTAAAGACGCTGGCATGATTTTCAACGATATCGCAAAGCACATTGGTGTTGTACCCTAAATGTGAGGACTTGCCACGGTTGCATTTGAAAAGTTTATATGTTTAGCAGTCTCCGTGTAAAGTGTGAGGTGCCAGGTCTGCCTTTCAAAAGATGTAACGAATCTCAATGGGGTTCACACCATGACATTACGTAGCACTGGGGATTTACACCATAGTTAATTTACACACAAAGAACGCGTGGCATTGGCAGTGGTGCACAAATCGCATACAGTATAACAGATACACCACTAATTGGTCAATAAAACACTGCTCTAAATAGGAAACATTGGTCGTGTTGAGACAATAGCTCTGCTTCACAGTGGATAGAGGCAATCGAGTTGGAGACTGCACTGTAAGTCTTGTGATTAAAATGCCAATGTACGAGTAGAAACATTCTTAAAAAATGCATCTCTATCAGGGTCCCGTGGTGTTTCGTGCAGTCTCCAAATATTATTCGCTCATTCTCTCTGGTCGGTCTATATCTCTGCGATGAAACAGGGCTATTGACCAAAACCGTTACATAATGTTTCCTCTTTGGGGCAGTACTTATTAACGAATGCGTGGAATCTTGGGTTTAATGAAGATCGTCACATGGTGTGAGGCGAAGATGTTGCTCACATCATTCCAGTTAAGTCGGCGTTCCCATTTTGGGGGGGGTGGGGGGGGCAGTCGCAATCGCTGACGTCAAGCGGTCAGCTGTCCCAGACCGTGGGAACAGCAGAGGGGCAGCGGTGATGTCCCACCGAGCGGAGGGTTGACACGAGGTTGGGGTACGATGGCCGTGCGGGCTACGCTTGCATTTCCACTGCCCAAGCGTTTTCGTTTTCTCTCCCATTCGCGTTCAAATCAGCGTTTGCAGTCTCGAGCACGCTGATGAATACGGAGAGTCGTGACATACATTCCGGTAAATGTTATTGTTACACTGGAGTGTGTGGGTTTTGTGTGTGTGTGTGTCCGAAATTTTTTGCAGCTGAATGCTGGCTCAGTATCCGGACCCCGAGAGCACGTTGTATTTACACATGGTGGGAATCGCGTGGTTTGCTTGTTCAGTTTTGTTTGCGGGAACATTTTCTTTTTTTTGTTGCGGTCCCATCTTCTTTATTTAAGAGAATCCCACACCCCGCACCGCATCGCAGATGCACGGCATTCTCACAGACTGTGCGAGCAACAGCTGGCCCAAGCAACAGCAAGCCCTCTTTTTTTTCTTCTTGGTTCTTTCGGTAAAGTCACGTAGAAGGGGAATTTTTTTTTTAATTAAACATAATAAAATACAATTCTCACGACGTTTCGGCCACAATGCAAGCAGCCGTCCTCAGGTGAAGAACAGGGCTGTCGGTAAGACAGCGTCCGAATGAACACCACCAAGCCCTCTTTTGCAAACACGCAACCGAGGGAAGTTTTTGCCCAAATATTCCGACCGTAGGGGTGCAATGATTCAACCTCCTCCACCCTTCACCTCCTCCCCTTTTTCCGCCCCCCCCCCTCCTCCCAGCTCGCTGTAATTCCATCAAATTTGTCATTCAGGGTCGTGTTTTCGATTCAAGATTTTTTAGCGGCCTCCAGTGGCTGTCGGAGTGACGTGGCCCCCAATTACATTGGATAACGGCCCTTCATATAGCGCATGGGAAGCTATGAAGAAGAGGTCATTTTGCCTGAAATGTTGCCTGCCCAACAATGTTCGTGGCGAATGTGTTGCATATGTTTTGTCATCTGTACGTGTGCAGCACCGCCGATGCAGCGTCACCAAAGAATTGGAAGCACAGATTCATCATCACACCGCTATATCTGATTGTACCTTCCACGTGGGGCTTCCGTCACAGCTGTGAGCCAGCTCACCTCCAATATCCTGGGCACAAGCTTCATTTTGTAAACCTGTGCTACAAGAGTTCTTGCGAGCGGCGAATCGGACGATTTTTCGTCTCCGTCACCAACATTCCATTGTAAAGTGTTTGGTTTATTGACTTTAACTCAGCCGTATGTAGCAGCTTTAAACTTATGATAATTAACAGCGGATACGGGGGAAACCCCGGTCATCTGCTCAAACAAACAGTGCCATCCAGTCGCCGTGTAGGAGACACATCGTGTAAACACATTGAGGGCAGTGCCGTCATGCCTCAATCGGAGGCAGTTCCCTGTCAGGACAAAGATTTATCGTCACTGGTGGTGGAGTAAACCGCCAGGGACATTTGATTTGGCCATTTCGTCGGTGAAACATCTCTCGTGTTCACTGGGGAGATTCTGAAATGAAAATATATGTAAAACTTTTTGGGCGGGCTTTTTAGATTGCTGCCATAATGGTTATTAACGCTGGACCAGTCATTCAGAGGTCATCGGTCAGATTTAATCTCCCAGCGTGACCATTAAAAACAATGCGCGATTATATTCCATCATTCCCCCCCCCTCCACGCATCAGTTGTAAGTGGGTACGGCCGCAGTTATTCGATTGACAAGACTCGCGTGGTGGGGTAAAGTGAGGAGGGAATTTGTAATAATTTTTATCATAATAACATACATTTGTATGGTGCATTTCACCCGTAGACCCCAATGCCTCCAAAAGCGATAAGGCAACACCTCACCTCGTCGCTAACGACGGGATGAGCGAGTGACGGAATGAGTGAACGGGAAATGAATGAATGATTTGACACGTAGGGATGATGTTGACAGTGACGATGTTGATAAGATGACAATCCTGATGCTGACGATGACGGAGATGACAACGTTGGCGAGTTGTAAACTGCTCTCGCCTGGTATATAAGAGGTTGTGGGTTCGATCCCAACCCTGTACATTTTGAGTTTGCATGTTTCTCTCCCCGTGGTCGCGTGTTTTTTTTCTCCAGGCCCTCCGGTTTCTCCCTCCACATTTACACGTGATGAGTCAATTCATTCAGCTTTAAAAAAAAATAACAATAGGTTTTACCCCTTTAAAACCTGTTTTATTGCCAGAAAGGGTGAAACCTATGCATATTTTCATATTTTGATACTGGCAAAGAGGTCCCATGTTGTCGTGAAGCTTTCAATTGTAATAGCAAGGTCGCTTCTGAAAAAGAGCGAAACAGCTCAATGGGCCTTACCTGGTGAAATAAAAAAATAAAATAACAAACAGTAGCGTGAGAAAGAAATTGCAGGGTTGCACCTTTATCTTTTTTTTAAAAAAGAATTATCCTACGAGCGCAGGGTTTTGGGGAATTTAAACGAACGCGGACACGAGACACTTACACAGATGGCACCGCCGGCTTGAAGATTGCCTGGGAAATCCCATTACGTCCTTATCCTGAGAGAAAAAAAAGGAAAACTCAAAAATTATAACAACACACTCTCAGAGGCAGGCCAGGGATGCACACCAGAGCTCTTAAGAGCCGATCGGGGCCCAGCTTGATGAAAAGCCCAAGGCAGAGTCGGAGAGATTATGGAGAAGAGGCAATATGAAAAAGGTGTGGACAGATTTAGGCGTGAGGACGGCTGGTTTGTTTAACATTAGATGCCTTGGGTTGTTAAAGAACCGGAGTTATCGCTGTGTAAATAAAGCACGCAATCTGAAAATCCACTCTCATCCGCTCTCTCCTCTTTCTGATTGAAAGCAGATGTGCTTTTGGGGTTTCTAAAGGGTTTTTTTTGTCTTAACTTTCATTCCGATTTTTTTTACTTTGTCTCTCCTCCGTGTGTGTGTGTGTCTCCCTCGCTCTTTCCCCATGAGTGATGGCAGTGGTGGTGGTGGTGGTGGCCACGGTTGGGTGAGGGGTGGGTCGGTGGTCGGGTGGCGGCGGAGACCCGATTGGAAGGACTAAGGAGGGCGCGTTTGACATGAAAAACAAACGTCCTCATAAATCCGTCAAACTGACAGCGCACCTGCCGACGGAAAACGCTGTGGAGCGCAAGGAGGGCGAGGGGATCGGAGTGAGTGATGAGGGTTGAGATGGAACACAGAGAGAAAAACAGAGAGAGAGAGAGAGGGCAAGAGACAAATTGAGCAGCACACACGGAGAACAAGTCGATGGCGCGAGACGTATTTATTTTTTGAAAGACACGTATGCATTTGCTCCCAATTATATTCTAAATGTGCTTATTGGCGGTGCTTAATTGAAGACGAAACAGTCTGGGGATTATTTTGCCACGCCACATCCATCTCCTCGTCTTATTTTGCCCTCATAATACTTATTTTGTGCTCAGGATTACTGGAACATAAGGTAGGATAATACAGGATTGTTATGGACATGCAAACCTTGTACCTAGTATTAGTGCCTTAAGCTGATGATACCAACTCCAAGCCAAGCCCAGCAGTGTTTTCCGGAAAATATTGAGTGAGAAATTATGGCCCTGGCTATCGGCATCATTTCGTGGGATGAAACATCTTCCATTTGTGAGCCCTCGGAGTGAGAGTTGTGCCAGAGGATGCACTGGAAGGAGAACACATTACGGAACCCATGCTGAAGACACTTTTCTAGCTTGCTTTATGCACACCAAGGGCCCACCTTTTACATGCCCTACAAAGAGTGTTTGTGGGACAGCGCTCAAGCAGAGTACATGTATACAGCATTTATAAACTCACTGAGCTGGAATTTGACAATTTAAGCGAATAACCAAATGTTATCTTTGTTTTTTGTATACAGTCGATGGGGACTGCACTGAGGCACTCAAGTTGCTATAAACACTCGAGAACCCATTTTAATCACAGTTGAGGCTGGCTTGTCACTAGACGGGGTGGTGTGGCCAGCACCATGCACGTCCACCTTGGCTTGCCCAGTGTTGTTCTTTGCACACTGCATAAGATACTAATTTAAGGCTGAATCGACCTAGGGGAGGTACAGGACCGGTTCAAATATTCACCACTGTTATTAGTCATAGCGCAACGCGCTAACCGCTACTCTACCGCTCCCCACATGCACAAAGACAAAGACCCCCGTATAACTTTAGGAGACTGTTGGGGCAAGTGCTGTTAGCGAACACCACAGGTACACACAAACACACACCCGGTGTTTAGTAATAGAAACATTGGCCACCATCTTTCATTCAGCCGGACCAATGGATTCATCAGAGCCCAATGTGAGCTCACTCCCTCCTGGCTGGCGAAAATGCCGCACGTCGCAGCGATTTTTTTGGAATTCACGGGGAGACGCGAACGTCTGAAGGGCTCAGCCAACCACAGTTTGGAGCACCAACGGACATTTCCACAGAGGACCACCACCCAGGAAAAGGAGTTCACACGGAATTGTGACGTGCGTTTATTTTCACATTCCCAGCAACGGTTGAAGCAGGCGAGAGAGAAATGTCGGCACATTTCCCAACACTTAGCGGCGGGGGCCGGTGGAGGCGACAGTTTGCGGTCGCGGATTGGGCCCCGAAGCCACCCAACCGCCAACTAACGGCCGTGCCCACTTTGCGGACACCCAGAGCTTGCGGTGGCACAGCGTGACGTGCCCCAGCTGGCCTGAATCGGCCGTCCATAATCAGAGGTTTTTGGGTGAGATTGCGTAAATCTAGATGTGTTGCTAAACCCGCCACCACCCGACACAGCCAATTAGTCAAGTTTGTCACTTAAACAAAACATGCCAATCCGTTACTAGTACACCAAACGGTGTGTTTGAGAGTAAACATTTGCAATTTGAGTACGACGTTTCGTCAGTAATTACAACTAGGCAGTCGCCTGATGATGCGAATTGTAATTACTCACGAAACCGCCAATTAGCACGGTTGGCTACAAACCGTGCACTGTCGAGTCGTGCCAGTAACATCACATTTTACATTTTGTGTGAGTTCGGATGACTGCATCAGTTCCTACTGAAGTAAATGCCTTTATCCGTTAACGTATTTACCGAGACAACACTTACTGTTTGCATTGCGATCTATGTAGCCATGATTGCGTAACTAAATTGTGTACTGTATAACATCTGTACCATCGCAGGACACCCATGAAATAGAGCCTAACAGCTTATTGGGCTCTTGCTGCTGACATAAATAAAATGTATCTAAAGCTATCATTTATAGTCAACAAAAGTTAAGTGTAACGGAATTTGAGATTGATCTTTTATTGATAGTGTGTATGGTCACCCTAATAAAACCCTTATCTAAATTCAGCTCCCACGCATGGTTCGTGGGCTTATACATTTCCCAATATTTTGTTTATTCATGATTGTCTTCATGAATAATGTATCTTCGTAGTGATAAGAGGCAAAGCTTGCAATGAAGATTTTAGTTTAAAGTATTATTTTACAGCCCTCTGTCTATCCACTGCTGAATGAAGCCCTCCCCATGCCTTTCGATCATGGGGGTTATATAAAAACTAAGGTTTGTTCGCAGGCGCCTATAGCGCCCCTCACAACCATTGACGGCCTTCGCCAGGAAAGTCACAAAAAATTGCATACGAACGACGCATTCACGCAAGCACCCGATGCTCCGTTTTGAAGTTTAAAAATTAACATCTTTGAATTGTATTATGTTTTGAATTAGATTAATGTATTTCTCCATCAAAAACTTATATAATTTTACATCTGGAAGACTTCATTGAAAAGGACATTTCGTGTGAATTTTCACTCGTCGTTAAGTAGATGGCCTTGCTGGGGGTTCGGTTCGATGCGGACTTTCACCTGTTTGGGATTGTGGGATCGAGATAAGGCGACACAGAGCTGCTGGCCGTGCGAGAAGACCGCCGTCTGCAGATCGATTCCAATGTAATCTAACGTCTGTCCATGCCCCTCCGTCGTTCATGCAGGGGGCGCGTAGGTTTGCAGCGCCCCCTGCATGAAAACGATTAAAAGTGCAGCGTTCATCACAGATAAAGTTGTGCGCTTATATATAGGAGTATGCTTTACCACGCTGGGCAGTGCATGCTGCCGATGGGCAAGAGGGCCTACCTAAGACCGATTCTGATCTGACCCACCACTGTTGTTAGCCGAGTTTATAGTGCAGCGCGTGAACCACTGTGCCACTAATACCATATAAATAAATGCATGCATAATCATAATGACGATTAGCACGGTTGGCTACGTACGGTGCGAAAGGAGTTCAACGAAGAAGAAGTTTCGCAACGATTCCAACTATTTAGGAAATCCTCGCTGAGTTTTAAGACGTTTTTTTAGGGAGTCCTACATTGAGCTGTTTGGTCTGTTCCGTTAATGTGACCGTGATTGAATTGTCTAAATTGTGCAGGCATTGTGCACCATGATTGCAATTTCGGACATAATTGCAGAGTTTCCAGTGATGGACCAAGACTTCTCCAATCACTCGAAAGCAGCCGCTGCATGGCCAAGAGGGGTTTTGCCTTCACGCTCAATTTCCCTGCAAATCCCAGGCTCCCAGCAGGGATTGCCTTACACGGGGGATCAGAGCTTGCTCTGTGGTTGGCGAGCCCCTTTGTTAATATAGGACTGGTCACCGATGGGGAAAAATGTGCCTGATTGTGTGTGTGTGCGTGTGTATGCGTCTCTCTCTATGTATGTGTGGCATGTACGTGTGTGTGTTAGTGTGTGTAGAGTAGCGTCGCTCACAACAACGAGCGGAGCACCGGGTGGCTAAGACGCAGAAAGTTGGCACAGTTGAGAGCACAGTTGGTGCATCTACCAGTCATCTCAGTCAGTCAACCCACGGCACCTGGGTCTGTTCCGTGACCTCCTGTCAGAGGGCGATAACCTGAACTGGTCTTGGGCCTCCCCTAGGTCGACTCAGCCTCAAATGAGAACTTCGTAGGGTGTGTAAACATTGGCACTGAGGAGACAATGGCGGCCAGGCATGGTGCCGGTTACCCACCCCCACGTGTCCCGTTTTGATCTTCATTGGGGATAAATAACATTTGTTCCAAGTGTCTGTTAATATTATAGGGGGGATGTTTGTTTGTATGTTGATGTATGTTAGTGTGTGTGCTAATATTCTGTGTGTTCGCATGTTATTATTGTTGTGAACTTAATCTGTGTGTGCGCGTTATGTCTGTTGAGACTTTGCTGCTGAACCTGGAGCGTGCAGCTACAAGATGTGGCCTTACCATCGGCCCCACTAAAACAAGCACCTGCAATGGTATTTGATATCATCAAAAAGTCCACCCCCTCAACTCTTCGTGAGTAATAGGATAGCTGTGGAGAGAGCAGGTGGGTCTTCATACCTGGGCAGTGTACTCATAACCAGCTTCGGTTTGACAGTGCGGGTGTCACTTCAATTTGGTCGAGTAGAAATGCCTTTTATCGGCTTCATAAAACCGTGTGGAAGCTTCCTCGTCCGTCACTCCAAACAAACCTCCCAAGTCTTCTCGGCCACAACTCTGCCTTTTCTTCTCCATGCGTGCAAAAAATTGTGGAGCCCTTCACAGGAACACCTGGCCCACGGGTTTAACCTCACTGGATTGTGCGAGGAGCTCACAAATCCCTGATCTGGACACAGTCCCATCAGTGAAAAGGCATGACTGCATTGGCTGGGTCACGTAGCCCACCAGCCACAGCATGCCCAAACAGCTTATGCCAGATAAGGGGGCTGGAAAGAAGATGGATTGACGTGGTATGCGAGGATTTGGAGCAAATTGGACTTGCCGACGACTGTGACCAGCAGTAACAAGATCGGCCTCTGGAAGAAGCTCATAAAGAACGCTACTGGGCAGTTGAAAGCAATGGGGTCACCGCCGCGGTGGCGAGATGTTAACTACCTCGCCTGGTATGCGGGAGGTCGTGGGTTCGATCCCGACGCCTGCTGTATATTTAGAGTTTGCATGTTCTCCCCGTGGTCACGTGGATTTTTCTTCTGGTCCTCTAGTTGTTTTTATCCCCACATTTAGAATCAACAAGCGTTTAGACTATTTGGCTGCAATACATTTCCACGTGATAAGCCACTTCGTTGAGCTGTCATTTGTGTCCAGGTCACTTCTGAAATACAGCTATATAGCTTAATGGGCCTTACCTGGTAAAATAAAAAAAAAATTGTGAGTAATTACCCTCCAGCAACAACGGAGGGCGGAGGAAGGACGCTCACAGTAATGAGCAGATCACCAGGTTGCTTAAACACAACAAGCCGGTACGTTGTGGAGCACAGGGTTGTGCATCTGCCAGTAAATCTCATGTCAGGTCATAGTTTGTGTAGTAGCTTTGTACATTTCAACCTGCAGCTTATTCTCAGCGAACTTTGTATAATTGTAATTATTGGGCAATTGTTAAGTAGTTAATTAAATAATTTTGCCGCAGTTCTAAATCCTAATTTTTATTACACTCTTTTATTTAACTCACTGTCTGTTGTTGTTGTCGTTGTTGTTGTCGTCAAATCTTGTAACTCAGCTTTAACCCACTTCCCAATGTGGTATCGACAATACTAAATTCTACTATTAAAAATGTTTAAAAAAAATTTAAACCATGTTTTTTATATGTTATGTTTCGCCTTGGCTCTAATTGTCCACGTTCAACTCACGTTGGCTGTAAATCACCACGGTCCCTTACGTTATGGCAAGCCTCGGGGCCACCTCTTGGAGTCGTGGAGTTCTGCCATTACTCGTACGGTACATATTTTAAATATTACTTATTTGTCTCTCCCTCGTCCTTCACATCTGTAACCGTCATGGCAGTAGAGCACGTCTGTCATTTTACACTTCCGGTCACTGGGACTCCTCTACTTACGAACATTCGACTTACGAACTTTCAGAGAAACGAACAAACCTGGGCGTACGTCCAGTTGTTGCCTGATCGGACCGAGCGTCGTAAGTTCAACCGCCGCGCAATAGATGGCGGCGGTGGCATCTACATCTACAGAACGTGAAGAACCAATGGCATCTACATCTGCAGAACGTGAAGAACCAGTGGCATCTACATTTGCAGAACATGAAGAACCAGTGTCATCTACATCTGCAGAACGTGAAGAACCAGTGGCATCTACATCTGCAGAACATGAAGAACCAGTGTCATCTACATCTGCAGAACATGAAGAACCAGTGCCATCTACATCTGCAGAACGTGAA
>CM025625.2:7059825-7074091 GCA_014621495.2 Entosphenus tridentatus
CTGCAGAACATGAAGAACCAGTGCCATCTACATCTGCAGAACGTGAAGAACCAATGGCATCTACATCTGCAGAACATGAAGAACCAGTGTCATCTACATCTGCAGAACGTGAAGAACCAGTGGCATCTACATCTGCAGAACGTGAAGATCCAGTGGCATCTACATTTGCAGAACGTGAAGAACCAGTGGCATTTACATCTGCAGAACATGAAGAACCAGTGTCATCTACATCTGCAGAACGTGAAGAACCAGTGGCATCTACATCTGCAGAACGTGAAGAACCAGTGGCATCTACATCTACAGAACGTGAAGACCCAGTGGCATCTACATCTACAGAACGTGAAGAACCAGTGGCATCTACATCTGCAGAACGTGAAGAACCAGTGTCATCTACATCTGCAGAACGTGAAGAACCAGTGGCATCTACAGAACGTGAAGAACTAGTGGCATCTACATCTACAGAACGTGAAGAACAAGTGGTGTCTACGTCTCCAGGAGACAACTTTTAAAGCCATTCCCCGTGTTTGGTGTACATTCCGTACAACACGTTTGGAATCGACAAGGGGTTAAGTTGGACCTATATGAACACATCGACTTACGAAACAGACCTCAGGAACTTAGCGAGTTCGTAAGTAGAGGAGTCCCGTTATTTTTGAGGCTGAATTCAAAGCCGGGTCGCCAGAACTCGGAGGCGACGCCATCGTCTCTGGTGTGTTGATTCCCCCCCCCCCCCCGACGCCCCCCCCTCCCCGCCAAGGCGGTTCTTGCAAATGATAGTCATGCGTTGCGCACCGCACGAATTCTATTCCTCGTATTGCTTCCCCGCTATTTTCCAGAGTGCGTGCATTTGGAGGTTATCAGCCACATGGGGGAGGGGGGGGACAGCTATAGAGCATGTCATGTGAACATAAAACCAGATGGATGGCCCAAGTATCCAGCCGACGATTGCCATGTGTTGCCGTGTGGAAGAGCAAATGGATGATATACAAGAACATATGTAACACTACAGACACACATACCCATATATATACGCATAGGCTAACATTACACACACGGCATACGTGCGCATAACATCACAACGACAAAACATATCTCGATTTAAAGCTTTCGTGAGTGCAGGGATTCATCTTCTTGGTTCTTTCGGTAAAGTCAGGTAGAAGGGAAATAATAAAATGATAAAAATAAAACATTTTTTTTTTATAATAAATAAAAATAAAATCATAATAAAACATAATACAATTTTATTTTATTATGTTTTATTTTTTTATTATGTTATTATTTCCCTTCTACGTGACTTTACCGAAAGAACCAAGAAGAAGACAAAAATATCCCCGTGTAGCCCTTAACCGACTGTTGGGGCAAGTGTTAGTGAACACTTATAAAGGCAGGCACGGCACACACGAGGGTGGTGTGTGTCTCCTCGGTTGTGATGTGTACACGTCATGTACTCATGTAATGCTGAGTCAACCTAGGGGATACCCAAGACCGGTTGAAATATTCGTCGGTTTAAATGAATTGGCTATGAGCGGGAGTCTAACTCAGGTCTACAAGTTCGTAGCGCAGTGCATTCATCACGACACAACCATGCATATATTAGCGCAGGCACGGAACACACAAGACCGCACACATGCATGAGGCAGCACAGAAAGTAGCCGGATTTTCTTTCCGTTTGGAGTTTTAGCAGTGTCCCATTGCTCGTGTGGATTTTATCCGTGTACTCGTGTTAAAGTCTAGCAAGAAATACAACATTCAAAAATAACACTTAACCAAGCATCCAAAGTCAAGCTCCTGAAAATAGACTTGAAATCCGGAAATACTTTTTTTTTCGGTAAAGTACAATTTGTCGTTGTACATTGTGGCGTGATGTTTACCAAAATATGCTGCAAGTTAATGTCTGGTGGTGATAAGTGAGAGCCATGCCTGCCTCTCTCATTTCCGTGAAGGTGGGTTTCAGTTGAATGCTTTCTAGAAAAGTCTGCAGCGCTTAATTCAATTTGGAGATTTCACAGTCTAGTGCCACTATACCTCTTGCCCGGGGAAAAGTCCATTCGTGTGCGTGCAGTTGTGGCTCCACTGTGGGGCCTGGCTGGTAGTTAAGCATTCAGGTAAAAAAAATCTCTAAAAGCCCACGTGGTTTGCTGCACAAATGAGCATTGGGGCAAAGCTCGTCTCCTGTTTACAGCCATGAAGCAGTGGTGGAAATCCCACATTCCTAAGGCGTTTGCGAGTCTATCTAAAGGACAACCACTGTTGACTTCCCCACAATGTGGTATATTCATTTTGTCTATCTACCCCCCAGAAGGATGATGGGCTGAGTCAACCACTGACCAGGATTTCAACTCGCAACCTTCCGATTGCGAGCCGCTCGCTAAACTGCTGAACCGTGCCGAGAATTGTAGCCACTGCAATCTTCATCCATTGCAGGATAACAACTTTATTCACGATTATTTCCATTGTTGCCACTGTAGAGATGGATGTTACCGTAAGATGATATTCAAATTGTTGTAATTGTTCTCGATTAACAAGAACAAGAATGGTAAGCTTATGAATGACTGGTGGTGAAGCGACGCCTTCATTGGTGCTCGCTAATAGCACTTGCCCCAACAGTCTGTTAAAGGTTATACGGGGGGTCTTTGCATCTGTGGCTGTATGTTTGTGTCCTCTGTAAATCCCTCTGAGGATGCAATACTAGAGGAATTTCCATCTGGTACAGATACAATAGGACGAGAATTGATCACTTGGGGCGTTCAAGGGATGGCTCCCGAACGATCGACAATGTTATGTATGCTGACAGTCGGTTGTTTCATGCTCACTCTGAGAAGGAGTTGGAGAACCTGCTGTATGTATGTTGAACTTCTTTCGCACCGTACGTAGCCAATCGTGCTAATCATTGGTGCGGGAACTAATCAGAGGTGCTGAATCCGAAGCGCGCCTTTAATCGGTGGAGCTTTCCCATCATCCCCATAAAGTTGTTTAATTATTCTGCTGGTTTCCTCAGGGACGACTCAGCTCTGTGACTCTTTCAAGAGAGTCACGCCAAGTATTTGCAGTTCGGGGCGATGATTTCTACGTGTAATCCCCATTGAGTAATTAACACTGCACCGACACTTCTCCATGAATACAATTGTTTAATGGGAATACTTCAAGTTGCACATTTTTTACGCAGAAACATTGTCAAAAGGCTTACTAAAGAAGTAAATAATAAAATATATTTTTTCTTATTCTTTTTTTCCCTTCTACGTGACTTTACCGAAAGAACCAATAATATGAATCCCTCCAGTCACGAAAGCTTTAAATCGAAAAATAAATAAAAGCATTATCTTCATCAATCCACTGCTGGATGAATGCATCCCCATTTCATGTGGGTTGTGAACCAAGACTGGTTCAGATACCACATCAGTGCATTCCCCTCCACCAACCCCCATGTATATGAAGGTTTAACGCTATCCGTGGCTGGCAATCCAACCCAGGTGACAAAGGTCACCACTATCGTCTACACAGGCTGTTGGGGTAAGTGCCGTTAAGCAGCTGTGGTGAAAGCCAGCACAGCACACGAGGTGGTGCTGTGGCCAGCAATTCCACCTCGATGTTTACACACCACACCAAGTACTTATTAAAGGTTGAGTCGACTTCGGGGATGCACAAAATCCACGAAGATACTAAGAAACCAGTCACTGATGTTGCTTGTGAGCGGGAATTGAACTCGGGCCGCCGAGATTTGGAGCGCAGTGCGCCAACCACTACACTCCCGCTCGCAATAACGCATTCAGCCACACACACACAGGATGCTTGTGCCAGACGAGCGCTGTTTGGATGTACTGAATTAAGGGTGGAATTGCTCACTGTACCGTGAGACAAATTGGTCATTGTGCAGCCCCTTATGGACTTCTCAAAGTCCCTCTGTTCTACCGACCTCCTCTTGTTCCTCAAACAAAGCTATTAATCCACTACCTGCTCGTTAATCCGAAGCATCGCCCCCTTTTCCCTCCGTGATTTCGTAACCGTCTGCCGTTCTTTATTATATTTCCAAAAATGTCTGCACACTGATCATTGTTTGGGTTCGTTGTTGCGCATAATTGCTCACTCTCGTGTGCTGCCTGTTAACGCGTATTTTGTCTTGTTGCTGTTGCCAATTTGCTTAATTCAATAATCCCATTGTTAAGGAGGCTGGGTGTTGGTGTGACAAATGTCATTCATGCCCCTTGTTGTCCTCACTTGTTGCAAATCACAAGGAGGGGCATTGCGACCCAAAACGAATAGCACTTCCCCCCATCAAGTTGTGCGGAATAAATTGACGAGACCTTTGTTTTTGTACGTGACAAAGTGTGCACGCATTTATGAGTGCATGTAACTATTTAACCAGGTTAGAGCCCTTTGAGATAACAAACAGACCTGGGATACATCTCGCAATAAATGCAGTTACTATTCAACAGTCCAGGCTACACATATTACTGGTAGGATCCTCCTGGTTACTGGTGGGGAGGGGAGGGTGAGGAGGGGCTGGGTGGAGAGGGTGGGGAAGGGCTGGGTGGGGAGGGTGGGGCTGGGTGGGGGTGGGAGGGGTTGGGCTTGGTGGGGAGGGGCTGCCCCCCCTCGTGGTGCCCTTATAAAACTCAACGTTTAACCTACTCACGCCGGCTTGTGCCCGCCCTCACAGTCGGGCATATTTGCGGAATATACCACGCCGCCGTTGACCCTGGTCATGAACGCGCAAACCAACGTTCCTATCAACTCCCTCCGCAGGAATGCGTTAGTTACCTTAAGCAACAGCACTGTACAAGATATATACCGTATGGCTTTTCTGACACCTTGTAGCGGTTCACGTTTTTTTTTCATTTTTGAGGCAAAACTGCCACCTATTGTATTTCACGGAATTGCAGGCAAATAATGTGTCGGTGTATTTCGCAAAATGACGGATTAAGTGCTGTTCAAAAACACAACACACTCTACTGAATTATATGTTGTGGTAACTCGAGGAACTATATTTTAACTGTGTGTGTACAATTTGAGTGACATAGCTTAATTGCTTTACGACACTTATTTGACTGCCTTAAAAACAATTCATGATCATATTAATTAGCAGCTGACGTATAATCATGTTTATACAGCAGTGTACCCCTGCATAATATTTATTTCCTATTTAATTCAGAGACCACTGACACCAAAAGTCAAGGGACACTTAGATAAAGAAATGTTGAAGGTATTATTTTAATGCAATTAAAATCGTAAACGGGACGTTTATAGCTTTTCATGACCAAGCCATCAGAAGTGTGTGACAATACACACAACAAGTAATCAATAGCAGGTAAATAAAACATTGCTCATTGTTGCGCAAATTAAACTTGATTAAAAGTCGGTTGACGCATACTTTGAATCTACTAATCGGGGCATAATTTTAGCAATGTCTATCTGGCACCATACACACCACGTCCACAATAAATTTCAATTTGTGGCTTCTAGTCATGCGCCGTCTTCTAAATTCAACCAGCAACATAGACAATACAGCGTTGTCCATATTAAGCCGTGGTAATAATCCATTGTCATCGATTATACGTCGCGTGCCAAGCCACTGGTGTTTAACATATTAAGGTTTGCTGCCACGGAAAGGAATTCTTCATTTGTGGCCAGTAGATGGAAGTATAGTGCAAGAATTCAAATTTATAAACCACGCAAAGCGTTCACTGCAAAGAATGTATTTACATGCAGTAATTGAAACAAACATTTCCAACACTGGTAAATTCACTCCAGTCACACGATCACTGGCGGTCAGCCCTTCTCTTTATCCTCTTCTATCACCACTACTTTTACCGCTATGGCTGCTACATCGTTCCTGTTCCCGTGAACTTCACCCGGTGATTCCACCGCGCATGTTCAGAACTCCCAGTACATTTGGCCTCATCCACACAGCGCTTAACCATCACACTGCAGATGAAGACACTTCACTTATCTGCTTCTTCACTCGTAGTGCTTCGCTTTACAATTCCTCTTTTCTCAAGTCCGTATAACCTTTCTCGATTCATGAAAGTTTAACTCTTTTACAGTATACTGTATTATATATTCAGTCGTGCTGTTTGTTTCTGGTCGCTTGTGCTAAAAAACTGCGTGACTCTGAAATAAAACAAAATCGGGATAATCCTACGCTGGCCAGCGTGGCCAATGGCTCACCAGTGTGACCTCTGCATTAAAAGTTCATTATGACCTCTGAATTGAAAATCTAGTGTGGCCTCTGCATTGGAAGTGCAGTGTGACCTCTGGTTTGCAAGTCCAGTGTGACCTCTGGATTGGAAGTGCAGTATGACCTCTGGTTTGCAAGTCCAGTGTGACCTCTGGATTGGAAGTGCAGTATGACCTCTGGTTTGCAAGTCAACGTGACCTCTGGATTGGAAGTGCAGTATAACCTCTGGTTTGCAGGTCCGGTGTGACCTCTGAATTGGAAGTGCGGTATGACCTCTGGATTGGAAGTCAAGTGTGACCTCTGGATTGGAAGTGTTGTATGACCTCTGGATTGGAAGTTCAGTGTGACCTCTGAATTAGAAGTGTAGTATGACCTCTGGATTGGAAGTCAAGTGTGACCTCTGGATTGGAAGTGTAGTATGACTTATAGATTGCAAGTCCAGTGTGACCTCTGAATTGTAAGTGTAATATGACCTCTGGTTTGCAGGTCCGATGTGACCTCTGAATTGGAAGTGCGGTATGACCTCTGGATTGGAAGTCGAGTGTGACCTCTGGATTAGAAGTGTAGTATGACCTCTGGATTGGAAGTTCAGTTTGACCTTGTATTGAAACTCCACTGTAACTTCACACCAGATTGCAAAGCCCATGCAGTGTTGTTTAACCATTACACCACAGCATCATCCCACCCAGATCGTAGACGGAATACGTCTCATTTATTATAACGTACCGCCCTCCAGTCCATCCTGGGGTTTATTCTGCTGCCAAGTTAACATATTTGGTGGGGGGGTTTGGGAGGTTGTTCAATACATGTGCCAGTGCAGCCACAAGTAACGCGACAGATTTACTGCCTGGCCAGAGGAACGGGGGGAGAGGAAAGGAAGGGCTATCTCGCGATAACGGGGGAGGTATTCAAAGGAGTTTGGTTCCTGGGCTTTCAAAGGCCGGGGTTGAAACGTCCTTGGAAAATGCTGGCTCCGCTTTGTTTCATTTTGGGACATGAAGCGGCTGGGTTCATTAAAGGAGATTCTGCATTACGATCTCAACAGCTTGAGTTCGACTCCTGTGCCCCATTCGTCAACAGACTCAAAAAAATATATAAATGTTGCGCCTTCCAACTGAAGTTAAAAGTGTTAGTGCAGAAGTTATCATCACCAATAGGGCCTACGGGGCCAGGCCTGCCTTGCCTGGTTTCCCTACCCGGTTCCCCGCACCTCCCAGGTGGCGAGGGACTTTGTGACACAGGGACCAAGTCGCTCACCTTCATCAGCAATGATAAACAATCAGCTATGGATACGACGTCTCTGATCTAGCTATTACTGAGCGGATAACGGATATTTATTGCATCTGTAATAACTGCATTGACACATTTTGTAATTAAATTTCGCATGAGCCACGAAAATTGCGATATAACAATATCAAAATGGACGGTAGATGATCGTGGATATAATATTATTATACTCTTCTATAAGCGCACAACTTTATCTGTGATGAACGCTGCACTTTCCGTCGTTTTCATGCAGGGGGCGCTGCAAACGTTCGTGCCCCCTGCATGAATAACGGAGGCGCAGGGACAGACGTTCGACTACGTTGGAATCGATCTGCAGACGGCGGTCTTCTCGCACCGCCAGCAGCTCTGTGTCGCCTTATCTCGATCCCACAATCCCAAACAGGTGAAAGTCCGCATCGAACCGAAACCCTAGCAAGGCCATCGACTTAACGACGAGAGAAAATTCACACGAAATGTCCTTTTCAATTAAGTCTTCCAGATGTAAAATTATATAAGTTTTTAATGAAGATTTTTTTTTTTATTCAAAACATAATACAATTCAACGATGTTTCATTTTAAAACTTCAAAACGGAGCATCGGGTGCTTGCGTGAATGCGTCGTTCGTGTGCAATTTTTCGTGACGTTCCTGGCCGAAGGCTGTAAATGATTGTGAGGGGTGCCACAGGCGCTCCAGAACAACCCCTAGTATCTTATAATACGTATGTTCGTGGCATTGCCACAGTGCAGCAACTATAAGCCATTACGCTTATAATGAATTGCCCTGTGAGTCGAGTTCAAGATTCGAGGGGGTCTTGGTGTCTAAAGCTCAGTCACCCGGCATAAGAGGGGGAGTGGAGGAAGTGACTTGGGGGTCTGGAATGGGTTTGAATTGAGTTATCCAAAGCCAACGAGGATGGGAGGCCACTGCATTAATTCAGGGTTTGATATTTCAAGGCCGGGGCTTGATTTTTTTTATTTGGCATTGTGAGTGAAACTCCCCAAATAGTTTGTGTGCATTGTGAAGATAGTAGCCAGGGGCAAGTGAACTGACATAGCCTTTGCTAGATGCAAAGACAAAGATCCCCCGTTAAGCCTCAGTAGACGTTTGGGGTAAGTGTCGTTAGCGAGCACCTATGAAGGCCGGCATGGCACACGAGGGGGTGGGTGGTCAGCACCACGCCCGGCCGGCATTGTCTAACCACAGTGGCAATGATTGCACACTGCACCAGGTACTCATTTGAGGCTGAGTCGACCTAGGTTCAGGCCAGGACCGGTTCACATAATCGTCACTGGTGTTGACCGTAAGTGCGAATCGAACTCGGGATGCCAGATACTTAGTACAGCACGTGCGCTAACCACTAACACTACTGCTCCCCCCTAGCTAGGTACAGAGAGTAGTGCAGTAGTGCGTGCACTTCAAGGTCAATCTCAAATGTAGTTTTATTTCTCTTGAGTAACTCAACATATCTCACTATTGGAGTGATCGGTGGTGCAGTGGTTAGTACACTGGACTATAAACCCCTTCACCAACCCCCATGTTCTACATAGCACGAGGCCTCCATCCAGCAGTGGATTTATTAAGGGCTGTAAATCATTATTATTGTAACATCATTCCATAATCAACTTCTCAGGTTGTTTTATTTGTAAAATTGTGAAGATTCGTGATGCTGCTGGACAAAGGCTGTGCCAGTCATAGGGGTTGTTTAGCCATACTTCACCACATTGGTCAGTGCAGGGTGGTAAAGGAAGGGGCAGGACTGGTTTACATATCAATCATGTTAGCAGCGGTTGGGAATCGAACTCGGTTATCCTGGTATATAGTGAAACACATTTGTTTAAGCATGCAAAGCCAGAACCGCTAAAATAGCTTTGTATCCAAATTAGCATAAACCAAACGGTTTTACATTGTATAATCACTCGTACAGTACAAATACATCACACATTATATTCAACTATGCGTATACAGAGTGTACACAGTTTATTTTAATGCACGCTTGAGTTAATATGTAAATTGTAACAACATCGTTTATTCTGCAGTGAACCTACATAATATTAAGTTGATTACAAATAATGCCGTATATTCTCAAAATTGTAAGACGCACTGACTCTCCACCCCCCATATTGTAACGCAAACGTTTGGGGTGAGGCTTTATTTGTATGTATGTTGAACTTTTCCTCACCGTGCGTAGCCAACCGTGCTAATCAGAGGTGTGTCACCAGATTTATACGACTTCATTGACACCGAGCATCAGTTTGGGGTCCGTCTGACTTTCTGGAGCATCTTATAATCCGGAGAATACAGAATAACAATGTTACCGTAGCATGCATTTCCTAAAACATCGATTTTTTTTCTCCTCAACGGCAGCAAAAAGTAAACATCCTGTTATATGTTTAACCCGTTATTTGTAAATAGTATACAAAGTAATAATAATGTACAAGCATAGTGTCAATACACCGCTGAATTAAGGCCTCCGCACGATGCGTCGGTGATGAGGCTTGTTTGACCAAACTTGATCGCCCTGCTCATGACAGGTTGGCAAAGGGGAACTCAACAATGGTTCTGATATCACTTGCCAACTATGCAAGGCATGGCCGGGAATTGAACTTAGGTCGATTAATGCTGGCAATACTTAACATTAATTAGTCCCAAGGAATTATGGCCATATAGCAGTGACAGGCACATCGATTCAATCTCGATTTGAAGCTTTCGTGACTGCAGGAATCCATACTCTTTGGTTCCTTCGGTAAAGTCACGTAGGTAGAAAAATAAAACAAAAAAACTCCAAACGGTTTTCCATTGTATAATCACTCGTACGGTACAAATAAATCACAAATTATATTCAAGTATACCTTTACAAAGTGATAATAATGATATATTATTTTTTGGTTTTATTAATTTTTCGACCTACGTGACTTTACCGAAATAACCAAAGAGTACACATCGATTCGTCGAACATGAACACTCATGCGAGAAAGGTTGGCTGGGCCCTGTCTCTTCCGTCCTGGCAGTTCTGGAGCGATGGAAGTCTTGCTGTCTTGGTAATCCCCTCGTACAGCCGAGAGCGCATTGGCCACTTCTGAAAAATGCAAACGACAGAATACAAAAAAAACGAGCACAGAGGTGACAATTAATACAGGCGTGGTGCCTATATGCATCCATAATCTAGCATTTTGGAAGCAAGCGTTGATAGATCATGTACTTGTGTGACAATCCCCAACACGCTTTTAGTGTTATCCCCCCTTTATATGTCGTTTGTTTTCTCCAGAAACTCCAATTTCCTCCCTCGACAACAAACGACTCCTTAAAACGCTTCAAAAGCAATTGGCAAAATAGTCCAATGCAGGACTCTCCTGAATAAATAAACCACTAAAACGAAGTAAATCTGAAAGTAAATACAATTAACAAAATCACACAGTTCGCATTTAAGTTAAAGCAGATGCGTGTGTACAATAAGTAGATAAATATTATACAGACACGAGGTAGGCACAGAACAAGTAGAGAGACCTCTCATCCTAGAATGTAAAAAAATTAACCCGTAAAAACTAAGTTTTTCACTATAAATCCTTTATATGCGTGGCGGCTAGAGTCCTCTAGTCCTCTGGCTTGAGATGGCTGCCACCTATGGGTCAGATGATTGCATGCCAGCATTAAGAAATTGGTAATTAAATATGATATATTTTTGTCCTAAAAAGTGTACAATTTTGGGATTTTTTTTTCACGAACATTAATTGTCACGCACAATGAGTCTGTGTGGAAAATGTCAGCTCGATTGGATCACGGGAAGTGGGTTAAAAAACGACCGAAATATTTGCACGGTCGTAAGCAAGCAAGCAAGCGCGCAAGTGAACTTAATATAAAGGATTTAAAAATAACAATCCAGTGGCAGCTGGTTCGATCTCCCAGCGAGGCAGATTAAATCCTCCTGCTTCTGCCCAACCAGCAGTATATAAATTAGTGCATCACAGTCAATTGGCAGGTCACATGAGGTAGGGTAAAGCGTGAGTAAGCCCACCTCCAGTAAAAGGTGACCAAATACATTTTGTGTGACCCTGAAAGCCAATGCAGTCCTCACCTTCATTGGGTGTAAAAATCCTGGAAAGTTCCCCGTGGCGCGTGCCTCCGCTTGCTCTTTATCCTGATGAAGAGACTGGGGCCCCTTGGTGGCTCCATGCGCCCTCCTTGTCAAGAACTCCCTGGCCACGTGGTCTGGACCGGCGACAGCAGGCGGAATTCCATCAACGTATGGACGACCCGTTTCCACGCCAAGAGTCCTGCTCAGGTGCGCGATGTACGCACTGGCCAGTAGCAACACGTCCAGTTTGGAAAGTTTGGTGTCGGGCGGCACAGCGGGCAAGCTCTTCTGCAGCGCGAGGAAGGCGGCACGCATGGCTCTTACGCGTGACCGCTCCCTGTTAGCACCCGTCGACTCCTTATCGACGTTGGAGTCTCGTGTCCCCCTCGGGATGGGGGTCTCCGCACGCTGGGAAGACCCCTGTTGCTGTTGCTGCTGCTGCGGCGTTGGTCCGGTGCCCTGGCATGGCCCACGCGTGGTCCGCTTGCGTTGTGTGCCCCACGCTCCGATGCAGGGTCGGCGTGTGGGGCCTGCCGTGCGGACGGGATGGATGGGATCCATGTAGCTAAAAGTTGGATATTGCAATCTGAACAAAAAAAAAGTGTACATACACATGGATTTTGTAACGCGTTTCTGCACACATTTGTCCTCGGAAGGATTTAATTTGCTACCTCATTGTTCAGGTGACCTCCCCAACCTCAAAATCTCGATCAAAATCCGTGGTTACAAAATTCTCAAAGTGAGCCTTTACATATTCACTGTGTTATAATACGGCACGTAATGAGACCAACAGGAGCTTTCATTCACGAGTGGACAGAAAGAGGATAATAACCAAAACCACGTTAAAAACAACATGGAACGTCTGCACAGCTTCATGTGTACAGTACATATGGATGATTCCAAAGTAACAGAATTAAAAGAGCAATGCAATCATCAGACGTGGCGTTTATGCAACGCATAAAACCTGCTATCTCAGAAGCGTTAGATACTTTCTATTTCCAAATGAAGGTCCCTTGCTGTAATTCCGTTGCCGTGGAATTATAATAAACAATGAACACGCTACGTTTGGCATTTGCGCTATTCTTATTGTGCAAGGCGATTACGAAGGTGTTAATGTTCACAGATGTATAGGGGCAAGAATACTATGTAGTTTAACCAAATCTAGCAATTTGCGGCTGTTATTTTTTCTGCACCCGTGGCCTCTTTCGTATAACATCACGGGAAATTATCCACCGTGAAACAAACGTCAGGTATTTTTTTGGTAACACCAGTGGTATCAACCAAGGCGGCTTAGGTTCTTGACACTGCGAGCCTCTGGCAACAAGCAATAAACGCGCTGCAACTCACAACATACTCCATATAAATGCACATTCGTTGAGTTGCGTGCGTGCGTGCGTCGTACACTTACGTGCGGTTTAAAGCTCTTGCGCTGCCTGCTCTGTGCGCTATACGAATCGTAATGACCACACGAAGCGGGGACCTGCACGCACTCGTTTTTCCTTGGGTCCGTCCTCTACACGCAGCCCTGTGCCATACCCCACAGATTGTTTGGCGCCACACATCCAGCTATATTGGACGAGCCTTATCCACTCAGCCTGATAAAACGCTCCGTATTTCATCCTGCGGGCCAATGCTTCCCACGTACGGCTGCATTTTTAATAGCTCAGCGAAGGACATTTTAGAAGCGGGACTGCAAAAATGCCCACACTTAAAAGATAGTGGGGACATTTGGCAGACGCAAGCTGCTATGGGGGTTTCAGAAATGATAATTTGGTGGAAAAAATAGGATGCTGTGATTTTTTTTCGTTTGCATCAAACCCACAATGTTACTGCATTCTCATATTTTCTCACGTGACATTGATATAGAAAATAAAATTGCAACATGTTTCTCAGACGCATTCATCCAGCTGAAGGTGTTGGCCCATCGAGGGCTCTAATAATGCATTTTTGGAGGGGCCCCATTTTTTGACCTATATACCAACAACATATCTCAAATGTTTCGGTCGAATACCCTCTTGTACAATGTTTTATCCATTGGCCATTGTCAACCTTATTCCTCATGAGGACATATGTCTTGAATAATACCCTGGATTAATTGAAATGAACATAACATTTATAAAAAAATATTCATAATAAAGGGTTTTTGGGTTAGATCCCATCAGTATGTTGTGGATTTACTATCCAACACACCAGTGGTAACTAATTAGCACGTTTTGTTTACGTGACAAACTTACTAAATTTGGTTGTGTCGGGTGGTCGCGGCTTAACGGCACATTTATACTTCAGAATCAGAAAATGTATTTACATTGGAGGAATCCGATGAGCTATTAAGCTAT
The DNA here is from genome assembly GCA_014621495.2 of Entosphenus tridentatus. Taxonomy (NCBI): domain Eukaryota; kingdom Metazoa; phylum Chordata; class Hyperoartia; order Petromyzontiformes; family Petromyzontidae; genus Entosphenus; species Entosphenus tridentatus. The sequence goes on from CM025625.2 coordinate 7,073,676, forward strand.
TTTTAACATATGTCTAACCCAAAAAAACCTTTATTATGAATAATATTGGTCGCGAAATCCTATGTGTCAAACTTGATGAAAAAAGATAGATGCCCATGTGTAAATATGATTAATCTAACAAATTTGGCCATGTCCAGATAACGCTGTGCTCAGCCAAAACCAATCATAATCACGGGTGGATGAAACTTGGATTTAAACGCAGGATTTCAGTGGTACTGGCTCTGGCAATGAATAACATGTTATTACGAAACTCCCAATTCAACCATACCACCACCACCACACCCGCCCCTACCTGACATCTGTGAAAAAGAGCTTCATAGCTCATCGGATTCCTCCTGCAGTGTAGATAAACGATTCTGATTATATCTATTAAGGGGCCGTCCATAAATGACGTCACACACCTAGGGGGGGGGGGG
>CM025625.2:7074491-7088390 GCA_014621495.2 Entosphenus tridentatus
CAAAAGTCAAAAATCGTCCAAAATCGCGTGACGTCTTAATGGACGGCCCCTAATACATTCTTGTGACTAATAAAATACACATTTTCTAAGTTGGGCCCTCCGAAGTCCAAAGGTGTTATGGCACGCGCTCGATATCGTATCGCGATAACCACATCTCGCGATAACCACATATTGCGATAACCATATATCGCGATAACCACATATCGCGATAACCACATATCGCGATAACCACATATCGCGATAACCACGATCCGCTTGGCAGTTCTCGTCACACGCGAACGCGGCCCCTTTAAAGAGCGGCTCGTCGCGACCGGTGACGCCACTTGCGTCCATCACGACCGTGTCGATCTCACATCCCCCTCATCCCTCCCCCCCACTCTCGCTTCTCTTTAACCGTTATAACAACGGGAGGGGGGTTACGCGAACAGCATCATTCTTTGTAAGTTGTCCAGGCTTACCCGACCGGTAAGGTGCGCCGCGGTTTAAGTTGAATGTTGTATTTTTTTGACGTGGTCTGGCGGTATCCCTTCACCGGCCTGCCCGCGCAATTCCTTCGGGAGAGGCGGGCCCCTATTCCGGCAGGCCGACGAGGAAAAGCGTAAGGCTTCACCGAGGCCTCCTCCGAGTCGAGGGTCCCCCAACCCGCAAACTCTTATGAACGCGCACTGGGAATGCGTTTGGTTTTAAAGTGATTTAATTACGATCGTGTTATCTAACAACTTCATTTTCCCCGTTGTCTTTGTTGTATGTGTTTTGCCAATTTCTGACGTGCACTACCTGTGTTTGTGAGCGGTTGTCATAGAGCCAAGAGTTTCATAGTTGTAATAGTTTTTATTTATTTATACTGTACTAGTATATCGACTGCATACCCGCTAATTTGTTTATTGCATTGTCTGTTTTTAAGCCAGTTGACTTCCCAACTAAACGGTATGCATCAATACTAAATCGTCAGATCGTACAGTTGTGTTAACTCTATTTAATTGTCCACGTGATGTGTGCACATTGTATTTATTTCAAGCCTCGCAAGAAACACATTGCAGAAGAGGGTTGACAGCTGCTTTGAGGTGGCCTTGACTTCTGAGTGGTAATTGTAGAAGGCATTGCTGCTCAAGGCACAGACAATTGAGACCTGTTGATTGCGTGAGTGTCTTGGGGTCGTGCCTACGTCTCCTTGTCATGTTACATCGCCTGCGTCGCTTGACAACTTTTTAATGAATGCCCTGCGTAACGCCGAAAATGGAATTATTTGTTCGTGATACAAGAACACGACTACCCCTGTCAACCCGACGAGTCCCAAGCACTGCACGTGTGACACGCACACCGAGGGACCCATCCCATTACCTGTCACACGTGAACGCACACAAGCATCAGCGCTTGAAGTCCTCCACTAACCCCAAACCCGCCAACCCCTTATCAGTCTCTACCTTATTACACACAAATTAAGACCGTATTGGTCACCCCGTGCCGCTTATAAATCTCAACGTTCATCCTACGAAATCCCAAGGGAGAAACACAAAAATTAGACACAAATGTTTTTTGCCCGTATTGAAACGAGTGTACCCCGTATAGACCTTAAAATTAAGTTCCCCTGACAGGTATGGCGAATTGACGTTAAGCGTAATTATGATGATGAACGCGAGTTACATTAATCGCATGCTTGGTGTCTGCGTGTGGAATAAACAGTCTTCTGATGTTATTGGACACGGGAGACGCTAAATGGTTGCCAGGGCACTCGAGTCAGGCGTGGCCCACCGATGTGGCATTAACCACTTCTAAGACTGTCACTCATTCAGACTGCTGTGGCCATCAGTGGCTGTGGTCTCATTAGCACTATGCATGTAATGGTTCGCCGTCCAATCGTTTTAAGTATCTTATTTTATTCGAGAAAAATGTGTTTATTCTCCTTGTTTACATTTCCAAACTCAGATTATCGGGTTCATGGTGCAATGGCTGGGTTGAGGCCAAGTAGCATACAATTTGCATATTATTTAGCGAAAATAATTAATAACATATTCTCATATGCAATACTACGAATGGAATGTGAGTGAGAGTTCATTTTAATTGATTAATTGATCCACCATTGCACACGTATAGTACTTGACCCTGGAAAACCTGGGCTGCTTCGTTTTATAACATTTTGGGTTTTATGTAGCAAAATTGATGCCTTCATTATTTTTGTGTTCATAATAATGCTTCTGTAGTACTTAATTTACCGCATTGTGTATTTATGTATTCTTGATTCAGTTAATCATAACATATCTTCATGTTGTTTACTCATCGTTGTGTGATTGGTTGTACCATAATATACACTTTTTACCATGCATTTAAAAGGAAACTTCGGGGTAAATCTTATAATCTGTAAAATGCATTCTTCCAGAAAACATGTTTTAATCAAGTTGTTCAGAATAATATTTTATTAGACATCTCTCTCCATTTTAAAATAGCACATTCATAATCATCTTCCAGACGACAGCTCTCCATAGTACCCTATTCTCCCAATTATAAAACGCTCAATTTCAAAATTACACCAAAGTCAGCGATGTGTCTTCCTTTCTGGAGCATCTCATGATCATGATCTGACAACTGTTGCATGCTAAAATGTATGAACTTTGCAATGGAAACAAACATTGTGGTTGTGGTGGCCGAGTGGTGGTCACTTATGTTCTCACCCGGTGTCCAGGGAATTTCCAATTTCAGTCCAAATTCATACCCCGACTGGTTTGTGAGAGTGACGTTATAAAGCAAGAACACTCTCTACCAATGTGTGTGTGGCCCTAAAAGTTCTCGCAGAAAAGTTTGTGGAATCAAGTGTAATTGTATCGGTTGAGCCCAGAGTACGTAATCATTGCACTTGCATTTTATCAACAATTGATCACATTTCACATGAAAACCACCATTATTATAATTTCCACTCGGTTGTACTTGGCCATCAACCAGCAACGGATTAGCAAAGGGCTGTAAATTATTATTAAGGAGATGGAGCATTGAAATTAGTTCATATGCAGGTGCGAGGTGGATTATTACATTGCAGGATTGTGAGATGTGACAGCTTGGGCAGGTCTTCATCCAGCAGTGAATTGAACATGGCTGATGATTATTATACCATAACAATATATCTTGCGAATTATTTTTGTGTTGGCCCTTCTTCAGAACAGAGTGAGCATAGATATATTTACAGAATATCACACTTTACACTCTCTTGGTGAAAACATTAACATATAATTTCATATATCAGTTTACAGATGTTCAGTTCCACTTTCTTCAAACTGTTGATTGGTGGGAATATTTTTGGGATTAAACACTTTACCTCAAGTTTTGTGGTGGTGAATGATGATGGCATTGTAAATAGCCAAATAAAATGTGCAGTTGTGTTTTTTCTCCCGGCTGACTCTAGCAACATGTCCTTCTGGTGCAGTAAGAATGGACGACGATGAGCTGGAGCGGTTTCTTCGTGAGCAGAAAGCCAAGATTGCACGCGACCAGGCCCAGCTGGAAAGGGACCTGCCCTACATGGAGATGCAGGTGCATTGCCCAAATTAAATTACGTTTTCTTTTTGTTTTACTGCCATTTGTCACAGCTGGAAACAACAGAACAGAATGTGCAGATATGCCTCTTGGCTTAGATAAAAAAGCTTACTTTTTAAATCGCTTCATTTTCAAATCTGCAATACAATGGAAATCCTCTTTAATAAACATAATTAGAAGCCACTATGGGCTGATTCTATAAGCTGTTTATCTGTAATCATCAATCACCATTATTACTTGATATCACACCCCACTCAAGTATAAAACAAGTTGCTAAGCGAATAATGGAATTAGGAAGTACAATTGATTAGAGCACTGCATACAAGTAGGGAAAACTTGAGTTACATTTTTATATTAGCAGGGGTTATATATTCATTTAATTTATTAGTTTTAACAACGTTTGAGTTTTTTATCATTCTTTTTTCCTTTTGTTTGAAAAAAAAACCCCAGGCACAACCAAAGCAACACACTCATATTCAGGACCATGAATCAGAATCAATGAAGGAGAACATTCCACAAAGGGGAAGCAATGACAAGCTGAAATATAATGGTGAGTTCACGTGGTGATATATTAAATATGTGTTAAAGTTAGGTCACCATTTTACCATGGAAATTATCTAACAGCGGAGCAATTGTGTGGCATACGCATGGCCCAGGTGATCCCACCAGGAGTGCATGTTCTCCTGTGTCAAAGGGAGATGGGAGCCCGGGTAACGGTGACGTGTGTTTCCCCGGGGAGCAGATGACCCATCCACCCTCGGGCTGCCACTGGGGGCCGAGTACGAGAAGAAAAAGCAGAAGCTGAAGGAGCAGCTTCGGCAGGATTACCGCCGCTACATGGCCGAGGTTTGAGCTGCGACGATCCCTCAGCGCCCATCTTGTATGTAGCAGCTGGCCCAAAACCAACACCAGTCCTAAGGCTTGCCCTAACCTTGTCAGGTAGTTCTGCTCTAATACCTATTTTCCACTGTACAACAAAGCCATGGCGGGGCTGTTCTAAATCAGTCTGGTGCAGCTCGGGAGACGCCAAGTTGTTTTTCCACTGCAGAAGTCAAGCCAGTTTGGGCCTGAGCCATATCCAGATGTCTTGGGAGGTGAGCGTATCATAGTTTGGTTCCAGCACAGCACAGGTAAATAGCCAGTGGAAACCCATGCATACTGTGAGGGCTCTACGCTGGCTCAGCTTGGACGTGCCAGTGGAAAAGGGATAATACATTCTTATGCCCCTCTCTTTACCTGTGCGTGTTTTCTGTCCACGTAGTTCCTTCTCGTGGTGTCTTCTTGGGCAAGAGTTGTCACTAGAAGGGATGATAGCCATTGACCAATAATAATTACAAAGTGGCATCCAAGGAATGACAGATGGCGTCGGCTTGTGAAGGGCTTCATGGAGCAGTGGATTGACCACAGTTGATGATAACTAAGCCTAAGATGTTCTTACAGTTAATGCACATGGCCTTTTTACTCAAACACTAATAATAATCTCTTATATCTGTTAGCCCTATAATCTGTAATACTCTATAAAGTCTGACATACATTAGTGTCTGTACTAACCTGAACCGAGAGTTATCTATAATAACACCAAAGAATATTAAAAGCACATAAGTGTTATGCTTATTGAGGAGCATGCTGCTGTTGTGTTGCAGAAGAATTTCCGCTCGAAGGGAGTCGTGGCATTTGAGACTGATACCACGTCTCCCAGCCAAGCCCTAGAGAAGGTAACGTATATCCACATTCAATCAAACTTGATATTTGAGCCCCACCAAGCAACCAGATCATTGTGAAACTCATGACAAAGTCTCACTTTAACCTTTGATGGAAACTACCACAGCATTTGGGCACAGAAAGTTAGATGTTTTCCTATTATACTCAAAATTATTTCAATAGCATTTTCAGATTTAATGTATGTATGTTTAACTTATTTCACACCATACATAGCCAACCGTGGTAATCAGAGGTATATTATCAAAACAGCACTTATGACTTAACTGTTATGTGTGTTCTTGTTCATTCCATGGCCGTGCACTAGGAGAGGCCGAGAACACACGTGAAGGAAACTTTGGCCGAGCTTCTTGAGGAGCGGGGCTATGCCGACAGGAGACATGAACAGGTACAGAGAGGGGAGTAAGTCAACTTTAACCCCTTTTCCGGGTTACGAAGGGCACAATACACAAAAAGATCACATGCCCATGCCTCTAGTCCATACAGTAACTTAGTAAGTCATTTGTTTCAAGTTGTGTATAAGTGTGTTTTGTTGCCGCGATATGGCACACGTTCCCCATGCACATTATAAATTTCTGCTACACGACATCCATTTCGTGTTGAGAACCGCTTACAGAGAAACTCCAGTAAGAAACGTTGGGGTCTCTCTGTTGACCGTGCACTGTTGCAGCAGGATGAGACCTCTTCGCGCAAGAAGGATGCGGCGACATCGATGGAGGCGTACGAGGAGCTGCTCAGCGAGCACCGGAGGGGCAGGGTCGTCTCGTTCGAGGATGGACTAGGGGATCCCTGGACCGCCCGGTGAGACGACAGTGCGGGGAATGCTCGTTGACTTTGGTCCATGCGTTTTGGAACAACCGGTCAGATTGTATGTTCACCAATGATTATCAGATGCTGGAAAATAAGCGTGTAACGATTTTTACGTTACGGAATGAGGCGCCATGCCCTCTACGCGTTCGAATCGCGATTGACGATGTTCCAAAATCGTTGAAAATTCCATCAAATTTGGACGATTTCCGCAATTATTCGATGAGTGGTGGCGGATTGTTTCCAATTTGATGTGGAATTTTTTTGTCATTGTGCAAAAATAGTTGGAATAACAGCCAAAATAGCTACATGGATCAGTCCTTGAGTCTCATCAGCATAGTGTGGCTCATGAAACAAATGCCAGTGGCCTGTCTGGTGTTGACATGAGCCTTCCATGAACATGTGGGGCTCCAAGTAATGAAAGGTCATTTATTAGATGGACCGTATGTTATTTTTTTCAGAAAAATATCTGCATTTAATACCCGCATTCTGCTGATATCGCGCAATCGTTTTGTAAAATAATATTTGATTACACTCTCATGTCGTGGCATGTGGCTTTAGTCCAGCGCTTTGGAGGCAACGGTTGGTGGATCACATAACTGTGTGAAACTTCCAAATTCATGACATGTAAGCAGCTTCATGAACTTTTCTGTGCGGACCTCTGATTGTTATTCCCTAATATGCAGCGTGCGTTTTTTTTCCCTCTTAAGTCCTGCCGTTTCTTCCCATATGTCAAAGCACTTATGAAAGTTTAATTATCCAAAAATTCGAATACTGAATGCTCCTGAAATAGTCTTGAGACTGAATAATCAGAATCAGAATCTTTTTTTTTTATCGTGGAAGAATCTGATGAGCTATGAAGCTCTTTTTCACAGATGACCAGGAGGGGCAGTTCAGAAAGTTGCAACAAATGGCTTCAGAATGGCTGCTCAAAACTATACACGCTGTTTTGGGAAACTTTAGTTTATTGTGATTACATTGATTACACCGAACTGTAAAGTCACTTGGCAAATGGGAAGCTGAAGCGAATTTGTTGAAAAAACTTGTTTTTTTAGTAAAACCACGGTTGCTGTGCACAGATCCAATGGCCCAAAACATAAAGGGGACAGCAACAGACAGCACTATTTAATGTATAATAGATGAGCCTGAATTACGTTTCTGAACTTGAGCAATTTTATGAGAACTTGGGAAAAGAGACGATGGAAGGTTATTTCGAAGTTGAGCAGTGCGACCAAATAAGCAGAAAGAGAAGTGATTTGGCCTGCAGTGTGGTGAGTGATTGTGAGTGCGTTGTTGTGACCTGCAGTGCAGTAGATGAGACGAAACAGTCAATCTGGTAGACTGAGTCCTCTACACGGGCATATGGAATTAATTCACAGGAACAGTTAACTAGTTACATATAGAACTGTCTGTGTATTGACTGAATAGTATTTAGAACAAAGTGTTGTTATTGTAATTTTAATCACAAGGTGTGGATATAACTTAAACACTTTTAAATGTGCCACGTATATTAACCCTGTGGCGTGCCCACAAAGGCTTCGCCACATGAGTGCCCGGCACCAGTCCGGTGCGGAACCGGTGGGAGAACGGGAGGAGCGCACCAAGTCAGCCGGCACGCGACACGCGCCTATGCACGCCCCCGCGCGTGCCCACGGCATCCTACCTGGTAGGTCGCCCCATCGCCCAACCACGAAGCCTCGTCTCACACATACCCCACTGAGAAATACACACACAGAGCAGTCGTGGTGGCGGCAGCTCTTGCAGGCATTATTCGTAAGATGAGAAATTATATTTTACATATAATAGCAACACTGGCTGCATCCAGAACATATGTTGGCATGTGCCTCTGATATTAAACTTCATATGTGGCTCAAACTTGATCGAGTGTAGGATGTAGTGGAGTGACACATCATTAGCCTACAGGAGGCTACTGAGCCATTGATTAGTTAATTATCCAAATGATATCCATGCCGCAGCCTGCACCCACGGGTTGAGTACTGCTGGTCTCGTACCACGTTTGCCACATTTTTTTTGATGATATGGTTCAACATTAATGTTACCGATATGATGATTATCTTCCCAATTTGACTTCCCATAGCTTTGTAAGTGTATTTCACAATTTTATTGTATTATTTTAGTGCTTGCTCTAATTTCAGTATGCATAAAGTGTACTTTCACACTCTAGTTACTCCACGTAAACCTGCCATAAGTTTGCTAATTATTGCAACTTTACACCTTATTCCTCTGATAATGCACATGCTGTCCATTATACACAGTGTGCAATTAAATAATAAATGTATATACTATAAAGTATGATGTTGTATAACTGCCTCGCCATTGATTACGCTGGAAAAAGTTTGTAAAGTACTAAATCAATTTGTCATATCTACAGTATTTTATTTTAATTATTGTGTTATTACAAATGAAATGGTACTAACGAGACAAAACAAAGGAATTCATGATGCAAAATATTAATCAAAATATGACAGTTGAAGTGCAACAAAAGGGGGAGCAGTGGTGCGGTGATTCATGACGTAGGTGACATTCACAGCCACCATCTCCACCCTCTCTGCAGTCCACGAGGGTAGGTGCAGCCTGGACAAGCGGAGGAAGGAGCGCTATCGCCTGGACCTACTGGAGCAGATGGCCGAGAGGGAGCAGAACAAGCGGCGGTAATGCACTCGTTGCAGGTTGACGAATGCGCATCGTATTCTCCGGATTATAAGACGCAACTTCCCCCCCACCCGCCTATCATTGAGAGGAAACGTTGGGGGTGCGTCTTATAATGAATCCGGTCGGTGCGTGTAAATTTGTTTGCTTTTGAGACCATGTGGGGAGCGGTATAGTGCAACGGGTAGCGCGCTGCGCTACGAACTGGGTGATCCGAGTTTGATTCCCACTCGCGGCCACACCAGTGACGATTATCTGAATCGGTCCTGGGCCTCCCCTACGTTGACTCAGCCTCAAATGAGTACCTGGTGCGAAGTGTGAACTTCGCCACTCGGGAGACAAAGGTAGCCCTGCGTAGTGCTGGCCACCCACTCCCCCGTGTGATGTGCCGGCCTTCATTTGTGCTCGCTAACAGCACTTGCCACCAACAGTCTGTTAAGGCTAAACAGGGGATCTTTGTCTTGCGAGACCGGATTTGTCTACTTTTATTGACTCAAGCAAAAGTTTGGGATTGCTTCCTACTTACCGGAGCGTCTTATAATCTGTAGAATACGATATTTAAAATTTGTACCTGTCGGGTGATAGTTTTTTTTTATTTGCACTTGCTAAACACATGCCCAAAGGCCTATAATGGAAACCTGATCACAGCTAAAACTACTAATGACAGGATAGCAGTTAGGAACGAACATGTTTATTTTAATTAGCAAGGGTTTGTGTAACTTGGGAAAAGGGACGATGGAAGGGAGTTCTGAAATCGAGCATTTTGAGTACCAAAGGGAGATAGTAAAGTTTTCGTCCTGCAGTGTTGTGGTTCAACACGGTACAGATGAGAGACCCAAGGCCTTGACGTGGTTGGAGTTGTCAAAAGATGTAGAATTCATCGAAATGATGACTGTGTGAGTAGTGTGGGGGCCGAAGTCCACCTCACCGCCCTCACTTGGCAGGTGGGGCGTGATGTCCGCCCTTTCCACTCCCTCCTCCACCGCGTCGGTCGGCTCCCTCTGGGCCCCCGTCGACCGAGTGATCGGGCCCCCCGCCCTACCGCCCTCTCTGTGGGACATACTCGTGCTGCTGGCTCACCGCCGCACGGAGTTAAACCACACACCCGTGCACACCACAGCTAACACAGGCGCGTGAACGCTCTCGCGCCTGTGGGCGACTATTTCCTAACGCGCGTACACCACAACCAACGCTAATGCGGCGCACAGCGGTACGCCCACACCTGCGAGCGATTACCTCACCGCGCACCCGTGCCACGGCTCTGCGTCAACTCTCGCAGCGCGTTTTCCCACGCAGTCGCTCCACACACAAATCACGGACACCACACCGATGCTTTGTGCTAACTTCGCGGCGCAAATACACACTACCTGGGGGAATATTTTGCGAGAAGAGCCTAGCCTACTGCTGGCTAAGTGCCCAGTCACTCAAACGTCCTACCACGTACCTCGGAGCTGTACTCGCGGCGTCGCACGGACGCTGTGAGAGTCGGACAGAAAAGGACGAGAGAAAACTTTACCTATCACTGCCTCGTAGCAGCACTCGCTGGCATCACACAGATGCTGCGAGCGGCTCAAGGAGGTAGGACGACAGGGAGTGGGTCTTGACGGCCCAGAGGTTGAAGACGAGAGCGAAAATCATCCCGGGCTACTCTTTTTATTCCCGGGGGACATCGTACCGCGCGGCCAATCGTGCGCTTACCTGTGCCGTCGCTCACTTGTGCCTTCTTCTGCATGGCCTATTCCCCAAACTTCAAAGGCCCGGGGTGGCATTGTCCCACGCTGCCAATCGTGCGCCTACCTGTGGTTACCGCCCCCTGTTACCGTGTCCTCCGTGGAGTGCCGCGGTGATGGCGCCGGCCACCCATTGTTCCTCGTTGCTCATTGTCTGGAAGGGCGCCCGGCTGGCGAACACACACCCTGCAAGTGTGTACCTGCGAGTGTGTATTCGGTATGAGGGTCGAGATGGGGAGCAGTGGCGCTGCAATTCTCCTGACCTCATGTTCAGCTCTTCTTGCTTAACATTCCACCCTCAGTCCCTCCCGATGTCGTGAATAACTCATTGCGGCTGGCCCAGTGAACCTTTTCCTATTGTGCCCATACAATTTTAAGCCACAGTCGCAATAAAATCCTCATGAAGATACAACTTCGTGATTCGAGTGATTTGAGTGCAGGGTTATCGGTCAAATGAATTGCTTTATGTTGCATGCTAGAATGCAAATTGAGGTAGGAACAAGGCTACTAGTAATGAAAAGTCTCAAAAAGGATTGAAATAATAATTAGCAGTACAGTAAAACTTTGGATTGCGAGCATAATTCGTTCCGGAAACGTGTTTTGTAATCCAAAGCACTCGTATTTCAGTTGTGATCACGTCACGCTCTGCAGACAAAGCGTATACACGTACTGCTCGTATTGCAAGACCTCGCTCGTTTATCAAATTAATATTTATTTAAAATGTTTGCTCGTCTTGCAAAACACTCGCAGATTTAGTTACTCGCAATCCAAGGTTTTACTGTACTTGGTCAATCTATTACTGGATAAAGGCTTCCCCATTGCCATGATACTTATGGGTGTTGTTTGACCCTACTTAGCTTTGCGTCGGAAAAGTGGTGGGGGGAGATGCCAGGACTGGTTCACTTGTACCCGCCACTGCTGTTAGCCATAGCCAGGACATGAACTCGGGCAGCTGGATTCATAGCACAATGCACTTATACTACTGCACTACTGCTCCGCTCAGTGGATTCTCATAGGCTGTTATTTATTGTTATTAGACTTGGAACAAATATCTTTAGCATAAATCTAAAACCACTTACATTAAACTGATTTTATTTTATTTGTTTTCATTGGTGCTATTTACGAGTGTTACTGTCCACGTAGCCTGTAGAACAGTATTATCACCATGGCTGGTAATACTACATTTGTACAAATAGTAATAGTGGACGGTTCGATAAAAAAAAATCTATTCGCATATGTTTTCAATGATCACACATGAACTACATTGGACATGCCATTGTATCTCGGCCTTTCTTAAAGAGGGTGCTCAGTGGGAGATTGGCTGAGTCAACCCCCAACCAAGATGAAAATTTGCAACCTTTTAATTTTGAGTCGTTTGCTCTGCGACTGAGCCACCTGGCTGGATCAAAACATTTCTTGAATAAACGTAGCGCACAGCACGCGCGGGCGGAACGGTCTTAAGCGAAGGCCTAAGCCACGAGTGCCCGAATCCACAGTGGCAGCTGGGGCACAGTTTCATTTAATGCTTCGCCTCTGAGGTTTTTAGTAATAGGGTTTTACCGTTGGCTACGAATGCCGGCTGTGAAAACAAAGGGATTTTTTTTAATTACAAAAAGTTAAAGTGTCACTCATATATTGGTGGAGTTGTTTTTTTGTTAAATTTTTTTCTTTTCCCTGTGCCGTGCGGTCAGGAGCCCAAGGACGTGCAACGAGTATGTGTTGACTGGCTGCCGTTGAGAGTGCAAATAAGAGTGCTGTGTATTTGGGGTGTAGCGTTTTATCGCCATGCCATTCAATTCATTGTTACAATTCGATTTCATAATTGTTATGTTGATAACATGATTCTTACACAAACAACATGATGCATGTGTCGTGATTGTGAGAATCAATATAATTGTACGGATTGATGCATCAATACACCCGTGCTATGTAGTTCAACATACATATATGAATAATGCCATGGTAACAGAAAAATAAGCATATTGGACACTTTTCGATTTAAAGCTTTTGTGACTGCAGGGATTCATATTTTTGGTTCTTTCGGTAAAGTCACGTAGAAGGGAAATAATAAAATAATCAAAAATTGTATTTGTCATCAATATGCTAAATTCCTCTGTTGATACGTAAACTCCTTTGTCAAGGTGCTGTCCTCCCACCCAGCTTAAAATACGCTGCCAAGCTTAGCAGTGTTCATTAGGACGCTGTCTTTCCGACAGCTCTGTTTCTTCACCTGAGGAAGGCTGCTTGCGTTGTGGCTGAAGCGTCGTGAGAATTTTATTATGTTTTATTTTGTTTGTTTTATTATTTCCCTTCTACGTGACTTTGTCGAAAGATCCAAGAATATGAAAACATTGGACACGGTGATGAAATGGGCTCACGTGTATTGAACCACACTGTTGTGGAATAACCTTTATAAACTGTAATAGGCCAATGGCTTATGTTACATTTTGGGATTATTTGGTTCTGTGCCCCATGCTGTATTTTCACGATGTGAGAAATGACCATACGTACGCATGTATTGTAAAGCAATTATTAATGTGTGGTTTTCTTTTTAGGGAGAAGCAATGGAACCTGGCCGTGCCAGTATCAGGAGTAGTGGACCCTCAGAAGGATGTAAGAATGCACACACGGACTTAAAAAAATATTTTAAAAGATCTTGCACACACGTGGATTATGGAAGACTTTCCAACATATGCTTGTTCTCAGACGTATTTTTTTAGCAGTGCAGAAGCCGACAGTTATCTTTTTTTAACGTAGACCATTTTGCACTGGTTTACGTCTCCAGGTTTTGTGCAACTTTTTGAATGCTTTTTTACCAGTTTTTTATAGGGTAAGTCCTTAACATCAACACAACATTATTCTACAGTTTGGTGCACAATGGCTCTTCTTTCATAAAGTTATTGCGCCCCACATGTCATGGACGGACGCAGCTATATGCATAAATGCTTTTAACCTTAGTTGAGAAACCTTAAAACAAATTGTGGGGGTGCACGCAGAACATCCAGTGCTTTCCATGCAAGGGTCGGGTGATAGTGCAAATTGGTGAAAACTCCCAAGCCTGCTGTTCTGCAAGGAAGCTAGGCGATGGCAGGACAGTTGTCTGTAGATACTCTGGTTTTCTTCCACGAAGTAATTCGTAAACTGTGATTTTCCAAACATCCTAATGCAGGACCCTCTTTAAAAAAGTCTTGAGACTCAGCGGAGCTTTCCTGAATAAACAAATGATATCGCACCATTTTCTTTTTCAGTGTTCCATTGTATTAGACCGCCAGTCTTGTGCACATTTCAAATTCATTCAGTTTTTTTTGCATATTTACATTTCATTAACTATTGGCAAAATAATGTTTATGGAAACTATGTTATGACTATTTATAAGGAAATAAATAAACATTTAAGTGCATTTTAATGTGTGGCTGAAGAATGACTGCACAAAGTCCACGTGTAAAAT
>CM025625.2:7088790-7113975 GCA_014621495.2 Entosphenus tridentatus
TGATGAAGACCGCTTGTGTTGCAATCGAAACGTCGTGGGTTTTTGCTGGAATTTGTATTAATATTTTTTTTCTATCTCCATGTGTTAAGAGCCATAAACTGTCCAAGTCTAATTATGGCAGCCTTTAATCCCCCTTTGCATACTGCCTTTCAGGACACAGACGATGAGGTAATGGGTTTTGTGCACGACTGAAGTGACAAATTCCATGTCTTGGATTATCGAATCCACAAATGTGATTTGCTGTGACATATGCATGGCAGTCCGTGTCTTCTTCAGTATTAACAATGCTCCTAAACAAATAGCTGAATTTGCCATCTTTTCTCCCCATTTAACCTTTGGCTTTGTGCCTTTTGTTCTTCTGACCCTATTCTTGCATTGTTTAATGGTCTTGTTCACTCATGTCTAATCTGTCCAATCCTCCATTCCTCACACTCTTTTCCTTTCTCCTATCACCCTGCACTCTTCTTCCCAAATTGTTTTTTTCCCCAATACACTTCAACAAAATCACCATTTTTCCTTCCCTCCTTCGGTTCTTACCGCTCTTCCGATCTCCCACATCTTCTACATGACTCCGATCCCCACCCCTGCCGCCACCTCGTCCTCCTCCCACTTCCATTTCCTCTGGATCCCCCGCAGCCGTTGCGAATGCTGAAAATGTTGGGCTCCGGTACGACTGAGCGGCCGCGCTTCCCCATGCCGCCTCAAGACATCCCGCCCCCGGACCGGCCCCGCCGCGCCTTCCACACGCCTCCTCCCCCGGACAACGAGAATGACGCCGCTGCTCATCGCCATACCAACGGCCTCCAGGGGGCCCGCACTGCCGCCTTACCTGGGCCTGGCGGGCGGTTTTATCCGGCATCTTTCGCCACACCGTACGACCCAGCCTACTACTACTATGCCGTGCATAATCCACTGGAGCCTGGCTTGCCACCCTGTACGTTGGTATCATTCCCCCCCCCCCCTCCAAATATCTGTCGCTGAACGTTACTACGGTCCCCTCTGCATCACTTTCACCCTCACCCACCTTGCACAATAGTGATGCCCCTTGTGTAAATTACTGTCATCCCCTGCGTTATTGCCACTCGTTTCCATTTTGTTACAACTGTTGTGCATTACTGCCCTCCACCATGAAACTTATTGCCACCGTCTTATACATATCTGCTACCCCTCTGCCCCCCAGATTTTGACGCTGTCTGTCTGTGAATTGGTGCCATCCTTCCTCTGAATGTGCTTGCCATCATCTGAAGCATCACTGTCACCCCTGTAGATTGATAAGAACTTCGGTTTTGTTAACTTTAACACCTGTAAGTACTGCCCCCGTCTGGACACAACTGGCACTCCTGTGTAAAGTACCATTATCCATGTATAGTGTGACTATGACTGACGTTTTGTGTTTATCTACCACCAGATTAATCCCAATGTGCAATAAGTGTCCAATTCACAAACCTTCACCACAAGATGCAAATTTGCTATAACAGTGCTATTGGTGTTACATCTCCACAACATTGTGCTGCTTGTATTTTTCGCTCATAGTGAATTTTGAAAACTTCAGTCGGATCAAACTGTCTAATAAATGTGACGTGCTATGAGGAAGGTCCAATGCCCGAAACGTCACCTAGCATGTTTTCTTTTACGGCAGTGGTATTGATGTATGTGTTTAGTTACTTATGTTAGTTGATCATGTCTCATGCTCATTTTCACACTGCAGTTGAACCTGGGCGCCTCGGGCAAGGTCAGCCGCCCCTGCCCTATTACGGTCAAGTCAACGGCCCCCCTCTTGCGGCGAATTTCACCAACCAGTGGGACGGGGGTGTTCACCCTCCGCAGGCGGCACTACCACCCCAGCAAAACATGGGCTTGCCTCTCACGGGGTGAGTGGTTTCACAGTTCTCTGGGTCTCCCGTTTTTCTCTCCACATTAAAAAATATGCATTTAGATTGTTTCGATTGTTTTGTTGCTTTAAATGTCCAAATGATAAGCCACTTTGTTGAGCTATCATTTGTGGCCGGGTCACTTCTGAAAAACCAGTTAATTAATCGGTAGACTTTGCCAGGTAGAATGGATTTGATTTAGTTTCATTTGTATGTTTTTGGGTGATTTGTTTACCTTTCTTGTACTTTTCCCTACTATCATGCTTTTGTAGTACTTGTTTTCGCAACGTTATTACCAGCCCCTACTGGACATATGTGAAAAAGAGCTTCATAGCTTATCAGATTCTTCCAGGATAAATAAATATTCTGATTCTGATAATATAATTTATCCAGAAGTACAATGTCAAAGTCTGATATATGCTTCTTAGCCAAGGCTTTCTGTAGCCACCCCAGTCATGCTGTGCTCATTGTGTGGCTATCACTTCTCATCTACTACTACTAGGGTCTGAACTCTTGCTTGTCCACATTGCACATGACCTCCCATTACTTACTCCAATGCCTTATCTATTTTGCCTATGATTGCTTCTCTATCCAATGCCTTTTTCACATTTTCATACTGCACTACAAGGCTTAATTTCTCACTCTAGGCTGGCTTGGAGTTGGGATTATAGGTGTAAGGCACTACCACCAGAGTACAACATGCACGTATTCTGAATAATCCTATATTATGAACAGGTTTATACAAATAAGATGCAACGACTCACCGTTGTTGTCATAAAATAAGGCGAGAGATGGATGTAGCATGCCGAAGTAATTTCCAGAATAGCGTTTCCACTGTTCTACTCTGTTAGCTGATCCCCATGTTCCTCTTGTTGTCTCTTCGTGCAATTGCTGTGTGTGTCCAGTACTTGGTCGCAGGCCGCGTTGGGCCAGGCTCAATATAACACAGTCCTAGGGCCACCACCCCAGGTTGCGCAGCTCCCACGAGGCTTCCCGGGGCTCACGATCGGCCTCGGTGGACTCGGGGAAACGAACAACACTGAGGGGAGGAGAGGCTCCTTCAACAAATACCAGGAGGATCTGCAAAGGCAGGTAAGACGTATCGGTGAGGCTTTGGTGGGTGCAGCCCGGGCCTTCGGATTTTGAGGGCCCACCCAGCAATATAACTGGGTACACCACTGCCAGTTGATGGGCAAGGTAGTCTGTGTTAGGGTAAAAGTTTGGTATGGCCACCTTTTCCAAAAAAGTTATTTTAATCAACAAATCATTACATCTCTAGCAAAGGCAGAAGTTGTGGGGCAACAACCTGAACAATTGAGCATCGACTTGCTTTCGGCCTGACCTATCCCCCCCCCCGACCACCGTGCGTGGGGTCATGAGCCACTGACCTGGCCTTGCGTGACCGGCATGGAATATACGCGGCAGATACAGGATACGGAGGAGAAGAAGCGCAGGGAGCGGATGGAGCGAGACCGGCAGGATGCGCGGCTGGAGGCGGAGGCCAACACATACAACCCCTGGGGCAAGGGAGGCGGAGGGGCTCCCCTACGCGATGAACACGGCAACCTTGTCAGTGAGTGCGGAGCTTCCAACGTCACCTGTCATGTGGGTGAAATTCTCCTTCTCTGATGCTCGGATACACTCTCTCCTTGTACTTCTACCTCTGTACCTCTTCTCTCATCACATCCACTGGTCTTGTATCTCGTTCCACGGCAACCTTCTATGTTTGCCCTCAGTCCCTGACCTTCCCTGCACGGGCCTTGCCCTAGCCTTCTAATTGCATCCTCATTGTGTCACATCATGCCCACACCATCTGTGTCTAACCTGCCTTTCCTGCTCGCTCAGATTAGTAAACCCTCTTTTCTCTGACAGATATTCCCAACATCCATCTTAGCATTTTCATCTTTGCCCGTTCAAGCATGCTTCTTCCTTCTTGCATTCTTGAAAATGGGAAGAACTTTAATGATCAGCATCTGGTGAATTGCTGGCGGAGGGTGAACCATTGCATGCCTGGTGGCGACAGAAAGCCGTATCGCCCATCTGTGCAGCCGACCTCAAGCAGATGCGGCGGCAGAACGAGGCTGCGGTGCACAACCCGCTAAAGTCGGCGCGCCGTGTGGCGTTGGAATCGAGAGGCACCCCCTCCTCCTTTGTTCCACAACTCTACAACCACGGCGACCACCGTCCCGGCACGCCTGACGACGCAGGTACGCACTTGCACAGCAGTGGTGGCCCCCTTGCCTCCATGTTGAGCAGGATACAAAGGCTGCCTCTAGGTTTCCGGTCTCACGTTGCCCCTGTATTTAATACATCTTTTCCGCTGTACAACCAGCAATCTTTACAAGTGATGATAATTTTCAAACCTTTTTCAATTGTGAATGTATTCTAACCTATAAATATGTTACCGCAGCCTAGGTGTGTATCGAAAAGAAAATCACTCTTTGGTGTTTGATTGCATCTTCGTTTAAGTGCGTTATAATTTAAATAACACATTTTCTACATGTTTTTTTCATTGTATTTACCTTCTGTATATATGTGCATTTCTTGAGTGATATTTTTTGTTTGGAATGATTAACTATTGTATTGAATTTTCGGTGCATTTCCTAATTTATTTTGTGTTTTTATCATTGTGTTTATGTCCCTTTCTCTCTTGCAATTGGTTGTCGCTTTCTTGCCGAGTAAAATAATTCTCACTGAACTGGGAGCTTCGCAATAATTGATTTAACGTCTTGAGATGCATCGGCATCTATATTACGTTGAATACATTAAAATTTTGCACACTCTTGGAAAACACCTCTGCCGTCCCATTTCACAGCTGTGCCCGGAGATGGGAGTGGACAGACACCGCGAGGGGGCACACTTTTGGACCCGTCGCTACCTCCGCAAGCCGCTGAGCAAGAGCGGTACAAGGACTTCCTTAGGCAGCAGGTTAACCATTCACCAACACGTGCTCTCCTTATAATCATTACAGGATCAGAATCTTTTATGCAGACTGCAGGAGGAATCCGATGAGAGATGAAGCTTTTTTTCTCAGATGTCCAGTTTGGTGGGGGGTGGGTGGCGGTCAACAAGTTACAACAGCAAACAATAAAAAAACGGTCTGAGTGCAAAATAGATAAAATGGTAAGCCAAACACTAAATATAAATAAACACATTAATTATACAAGTCCTATTTATCAAGATTGGGCAAGACAGCAAAACCTTTGGGCTACTATCAAAGGTGTTTGTTCATGAAGCCATCCAGATATATAAACATAGACATAACTTCGAACCGGGAAGATGGATACAGATTGAGCAATCATTTGAAGGATGTTATTAACCTGGTAAAACCATAACTGCTTTTGGCCTGCCTTCATATCCACATCTCCAGTTTCCTAACCCTCCCACTCCCAGCCCCGCCCACTTCCCCTCCCCACCCTGGCATTTTCTGCAATGCTTGCTTCTTACTTGTAGCCTCCACTCCCCCTACCCCACACCCCAACCCTCCCTGTCTCTCCTCCCTGGTTCCTCCCCCTCTTCTCTTGCCTATATGGCCTCTTGTTGCAGCAGCCCCTTTTGCCCACTTCAGCAATTGTTTCTTGCTGTGGTTGTCCCACCTGATGACGGACGCTTGTGTTGCGCCCGAAACGTCGTGATTTAATTTATTTTATTTTATACCTACTTGACTTTACCGAAAGAACCAAAGAGTAAGACAGCAAAAAAAAAATCCCAGACCACACCAAGATTTAATTTGCCATTTCTCAATGAAATGGCAAATTAATATTAAACTACCGATACACACGTAATGATCAAAGTTATAAATCACATTCGCAAATGTGACTATATCCAGCACTAATCTTCTGCTTCAGGATATTGTTTTGAAGGAAGGTGTATGATGTTAATGGGGGAAACAATTAGTCTGTACATCATACATCATCCCCACAATATAGTGATGTGTACGGCCCTTTCTTAATTCACCATTGCATAGAGGCCTCATCCACCTGGGATAGTTCGCGCGAGAGCTTGAGAGACGATTAATTGAAAGCCGGACGTGCGAGCAACAGACGATTTGTTTCGTCCACCTTGCCCAGATCGAGGAGAAGCGGAAGCGGGAAGCGGAGGAACGCGAGAAGATCCGAGAGGAGGAGGAGCGGGAGGAGCGACGTCTAACCGAACAGCGCGAGCGAATCCAGCGCGAGTACGAGGAGGAAGCCGAGAAGAAACGCAAGAAGGAGGAGGAGGTGTAACTTACCCTTTTGTATTTGACACTTTGTTTTCTCTTTTAGTCCGGGTGAAAGAGATTTTATTCTGAAGATTCTACGACTCGCACGCACCTTATCAGCGATGTCATTAAAATTTTAAAGAAATGATAAAAGTCATTACTTGTATTTATACAGGAAGGCTTCGCTGAGTCTCAAGTGCTTTGTGTGGAACTGGGAAGAAACCAGAGTACACAGATAAAATCAAATTTTTATTTCGCAACATTTAACTTGCATGAATCGTAAGTAATCGATTCTGAAATGCAGGATTCGATATATGTATTGTGAATGTAATATTTGAACCAGTGAACATGCCCTGCCACTAGCACTCTGGTAGATAACATAACATCTATTATAAACTCAACTCTGCTGCACAGTAACGTTTGTATATGTACTATATAGTCTAACTAACCAGGTTAGAACTCAAGAAACCAATATAGTCTAATTTGCAAAGAGTGACCTGGGTTAATAAAATTACAAAAGCAATTCAATAAAGTACAGCAAAATATCACATGTAGTCCTATGTGTACATAACATAAAATTGCAGCAGCTTAATGATCACTTGCAATTTCAAATGCTACCAAAAAAAAATCGCATTACAAGAGGAGTAGAAAATGCTGCCCCAACATAAATCAATATTAAAGAAAAAAAAAATCCTAGAATGTTAGTTGGCTCGGACAAATTACTTTTAAGTGAATTACTTTCAGAGTGTCTTCATGCCCCACGCGGTCCTCTGCGTCGGATCCCCGAGCAGCAAAGGCTCAAGAACGAGGAGCTTGCTCGTGAGGCAGAGGAGCGCAAGAAGGAGGTGGAGCGCAAGCGGCGGGAGGACGAGGAGAAGAGGACCGATGAGTACCGGCGGCAGTTTGAGCGAGAGAGGCAGGCTCTTCGCGAAGAGGTCGAGACGGTGAGTGCTGCGCTGCCCCCTCCACGACCCGCCGCACTCCACCACGCACCGTCGCAGTTCGCAACCTGGAGTTGAATTTTCGCGTGCAATTTTCCTGGAATATTGCTACGTAAAAGCAACGCTGTCGTCCGTGCCGCTCCACGTAACGTGCGCTGCAATGCCAAGCAAATGAAGGTGAATACATTAATAAAGGTGCTCGGAGCTACTTTGGTCAAATGCATTCATGCGGATGTTTTATTGCACAAGCAAACACGTGATCTGATTGGCTGGATGGGGTCATGAGGTCATCATGGCAAACTCATCAAACGTGGCAGATTAGTGTCTTTAAAAAAGTAAATAACACTTTTGGTTCATTTTCTCGTGTTCTCACTTTTCCCTTGCCTAAATTCCCTGGATAGTTGTATTATTGAAAAGTTGAATCTGCACAAACTATGGTCCCTGGGCTAGTCTGTCTGGTAACAAGATAAACGCCTCCCAGCCTATACTTTATTCACGATACTTTATTAATAATGAAAGACACAGGCAGAGATTGCATTAATGGTTAATGGTTGCGTTGATGGCTCAGTATTGTGCAAGCATTTGAAAAGTATGCTGTAAAACAGAAGCAATGATTCTAAAGTTAACATTTTAGTGTATTGATCTGGCACCGCTGAGATCCTGGAGTCGAACAAAAGTTTTCAGATACCCTTGTTTAAGTTGTGTTCTCAAGTATAGGGAGTTGACATTCTCAGTACAGTCATCAGTGACACAAAAAACACATTCATACACTTTATTTTTCACTTAAATAGCCAAAATCACAGTTTTTAAGAGTTACAAAAATTGCCTTGACTGCCTCCTGGCAAACATGGATAATAAACAAAATAGTAACTTGAGGGCATCTCAGAAGTAGTTCTGTGATATCTGCTTCCACGGGCAATTCTATAACACGATGTGATGCAGCGCTCTGCAAGAGTTGAAAAATGGACACTTCATCTCATGGCATGACACCGGTAACAACAAAGTTGCATTGTTGACCATAGCAAATTTTCATGCAGGAAAGTTGCACAGCTTAACTTCAGCTGAACCGTACGCGCAGATGAAGCCGATGGCAGTGACGAGTCTCGTGCGTTACATCCACAGCCTTGATACGTCTGTAACGCTAGCCTGTGTCACAACAGACCGGGTCGGAAGACAAGCGTGGCCTCTGCTTGTCGGCGCCTGAAATGCTCTTTTGCTTTTATTTGTTTCCTCCCAAAGACAAGTTCTGCACAGAATCCACAGGCCAGGCGACAACAAAGGAACGAGTCTGGTGCTACTGACCACCAGTCAACGGTCTGTGTGTGCAGCTCTGGCCCTGTGTGTGCTTTTTATTCAACTAAACAAATATTTTTGTTTCTCGAAAGGTGGTTAACCTTGATTAGGGCATGAACCTTACTAAACCGGCGGGTTTCACAAAGAAGCGCTCCTGCTTTTATTTGCGGCACGGATCTTTTTTCAGAAGAGACCTGTGCATTAACCTCACCGACTGCCCACTCTGCATTATGCACACAGATTGTTGCATGCTTCCTGCTGTACTTCTTGGAGCAAGGCAAAGCAGGAGTGCTTCTTTGTGGCCATGGGATAAGATTGATTCCTCAGTATTCCTCTTTATAAATGTGTGTCCACACGTTTTATTAATTTGCACTTGAGTCTTAACGCATGTGGAGATGTTTACCTGCCCACACTGTCCTCTTTTCTGTGTGTGCCTGAACTCAAAGCCCCAGTGTATTCAGATTATAATAAATTGATTCTGGAGATGCCTTGGGTGGCTCAAAGGTCAGAATGCCAACTCTGTACCGCTGACATCCCTGGTTTAAATCCAGGCGTGCACAAACCAGATTTTAATTTAGTGCAGCGATATGATGATCTCAACCTCGTTAACCATGAACCGTGACGTTCAATTTTGAGCTGCATTAAATTTGTCTCAATTCCAGGTCTGAGAATTAAAAATATTGCTTTGACTGTCATGCGACAGTCTCTTGGCAGATTGTGTAGGAACGTGCACCCCATACTTTGTAAACGATGAAGAGGCCACTTGAAATGTTTTTCAAGTGGATTGTCACAAATCTATTATCAGCTCTTGTCTAACAAAAGGGGGTTCACTCTGTTGCGAGATTTCCATATTGAGTATTTGGCTCCCAACGCAATACCGATGGCACAATTTCAATAAATCGGAAAAGAGACCGGGCGTCACTTTTACTCTGGGCAATGCACTACGACCAGACTGATGAATTTACTGGGGCTTTCAGTCCTTAAGTGTTTTTCTTCAATAATGTATAACATCACATGGAGAGCCACGCTCTTGAGTTTATTCTTTGTACTCACACTGTGAATCATGGATCAATGATGGTTTCTTATTGATTGGTAAACGTACGTTAAAATGTTTGCTGGCTCTCGTTATCACTGCATGTGTTTGCATATGTGCGTGTGTTTTGACGTGTACGGTACAGCGTAGCAGAGTGCGGTGGCACAGTGGTTTGCGCAGTCCACTATCAACTCCCATCATTCCTTGGCCAAAGATATTGGAAGTAGTTGGTGGTATCTGAGCTATGTCGTGAGCCCTGCCTAGGTTGACTCAACCTTAAGCGAGTACTTAGTGCCACGTGTGAACTTCAAATTGGGAGACAACAACGTATTGGCCACACCACCACCGCGTATGAACAACTCTTGGCCCCAAAAAGTGTATATGGCTAAACAGAGGACCTTTGTCTTTGATGCAGCGTGGGGCATCACCGCCCATTCCAGCACTTGTGAAGAAGCAAGGCTTTTCTGGCACTCGGGAGGAGCAGGGAAATGGCATTCAGGTGCCAGAGGCCAGATACGCGATCCCGGGCGTGTCATCTCGCAGAGCCGACATGAGCCCTCGCTCCGAGCCGCCACTCAGCCGGGAGAGGCACCCAGCTGACCTGCACAGCCGGGCGACTACTACGGCAAACGTGAGTCGGCTTATGACGGCCGCTTGGAGGTTCCAAACAACGTACGCAAATGTGTGAACAGCAGTCAGTCTTTGTTGATTATACAACAACAAAAACATCAGTACCTGAAGAAGTGCATTGTGGTCCTCTTGTCTGAGGTCTCCATGAAAACTAATTTGAGAAAATATAACCAACTTACAGGCAGCAGTGATACAGATAGAGACAATTCAAGAACGGTTTAATCTTTTTAGCACTCATCAGTACATTATAGTCACCAGTGTTCACTGCTGCAAAGTCTTGTTTCTGGGAACCATATATGTGAAGTTCCCACTTCCACACTATGGGGTCCATAAGCTTGATCAAATCTGTTTTGATGAGTTATTGTCATCATTTACAGATTTGGCCACACTGAACCATGTTCGCTTTGTGGTTTGTTGAACGTGTGAGGTTAATGCGTTGTTGCACATTGACGCCGCGCTGCTGTTGGCAGGACGGTGTGAGCACGGGACGAGGGTCTCCGCCGGTTCCTGCAAGACGCAATCAGCTGCGTACAGAGGGTGAGTGAGAATCGCATGTCCGACCACAAAGAATCACACATTGCAGCACAGATTTGCACATCTGGACACACAGATTTACATGTCGGAACACATATAATTCGCACGCAGAATCTCAGTTCTTTGCAAATACACAGAACTATATAAACTTTTTATTTAAAGCTTTCGTGACTGCAGGGATTCATATTCTTGGTTCTTTCGGTAAAGTCACGTGACTTTACCGAAAGAACCAAGAATATATAAACTTTACCATTATCTCTTGAACTGGTGATCGCAGCCTTGCTTCTCAAGCTCCGAAGTGTAAAGTAGCGCGACGAGTGGCGGTATTGCCGGGTGAATTCGCCGCGAGGTAGTGCAAGCTGTTGGTGCGACTGTCCCTGCAGGAATGGGCACGGACGTGCTGGGCGAGCTCTCGCTCTTCCGGAAACAGCTGCAGAACGAACAGCGCCGTCTGGAGAGTCAACTGCGGCAGCAGGAGTCCAGCGAGGAGCACCGGGACGCACGGAGCGGAGCGGGGTCTGTGCCCTTTGCCCCCCACAGTAACACACCGGCAGGATTGCCGCGATATCATTTTGCACGGTGCGATATCGAATTTTAATCGTTTTGTAATAATTGTCTTGGAGACGACTTTTGGAATCGGTCCTTTTATTCACTCAAGTTCACATTTACTCCAGTTCACATTTACTCCCCGCTGCTGGTAGGCAACGGAAAGTGGACAGACAGACCACGAGAGACGCACAGCCACGTGGCATTCGGAGCCCCGCTCGCGTGTGGCCCCTTTCTTCGTTCCTCGTCTGATCACGTGTCGTTCATCTCTTCCCTTATTTAATGCCTGGGTCACATGGTACGCTCCAGCCAATCCTTGGTAGCCTGCGCCGAATTTTCTAGATTCCCCATCAACTCCCGGGACCATGCCCCTGACTTATCTTCTCATTGGCTGAGGCCAAAGCCAGCAGAACCAATCACCCTAGCTGGCACCTCTCGATCACGCCAGGGCCATGCTCCCAGGCTTCCCCCCCATTGGCTGTAAAGCAGAACTGGCAGAGCCGATCACCACGTGAGCCAGACATAGGCTCATATTACAATTTGACAATTTTGATTTGAAGCTTTCGTGACTGCAGGAATCCATACTCTTTGGTTCTTTCGGTAAAGTCACGTAGGCAGAAAAATAATAGATCACGACGTTTCGATCGCAACACAAGCAATCGGCATCAGGTGAAACAACTCCAGCCTACTTCAGCAGTTTTCTTACTGTGGTTGTCTCACCTGATGACGATTGCTTGTGTTGCGATCGAAACGTCGTGATCTATTAATTTTTTCTACCTACGTGACTTCACCGAAAGAACCAAAGAGCATTTGACAATTGTTGCGATAAACGAATTTGCGTTGTAATTATTTACTACTGCTGTGGATGTTACAACGAGGGATGACAACCAGGGTTGACCGCGGCATCCCGTGTTCCGTCAGGGCCCAGAGGAGTGCGCACAGCAGGGCAGCGTCTCGCGATGTGTTTGAGCTGGCGAGGATGCGCGTCCAGGCCCCAGTGCGTCGACCTAGCTCCAAGGGCGTCCCTCAACCTGGGCCGCATGCTGGCCACCATCCCCCACCACCCACCCTCAATTACCCAGGTACATAAGACTGTCCGTGCAGTTGTCTGTAAATATAATTTTTTCGCTTTCCAATCGTTCAATGCATTCGCTCTCTCGCTATGTCCGCAAATACGTCTGGCTATCTGTCCATCTGTCTTGATGTCCATCCGTGTGTCTCTCTAGCGGGTGGGTCATGGTAACTCTCATGAAGATGGTCCCATTTTTGTAAATGTCGTCTTAAAGTGGTGTTGTTATTCAAGCCTTAACCTGCGTGCATGCGTGCGTGCATTCTGTTTGCAATGCTGGCGACGCTGTGCAGATGATGAGCTGCTGGACATCCAGCGATCGGCACTCGTTCGGGACCAAAGGAGACGGCACGACGCAATGCGTCGCCCGGACCCCGGTGAGAGGGTGGCCCCGGCAAAGCTGGGTTTGGGCAGGGTTAAGCTTATTCAATTCTATCATTCGTCAGTTGGTCTTATCCAACATTTGCCTGCATCATATATCGACAAGGCTAATACAACGATCTCCTATCTGTCCTCGCTCCAAATTCCTCAACTCCAAACTCTACGTGATCCAAAATGCCACGGGCAGACTTCTCGCCTGCGTCCATAGACGAGGCCACATCACTCCAAAACTTCACTCCCTCCAATGGCTTTCAATCCAATCCCGGATCAATTTCAAGATCACACTCACCATCATAAAGACCGTCCTACCTCACTCTGCATGAACACTTCGCTCCAGCAACCAAGGCTTTATGTCAAAGACCTCAGCCAACTTTTGGTCAGTGAGGAGGTATATCATTGTTCTCTGCTGCTCCCATATTCTGGAACTCCCCTCCATGCCCCTGTTAAATTCCAGGCTCAAAACCTTCCTTTTTCCTTTTTTTCCCTTCGCTGAAGACTCACTGCCTCTGTCTGTAAAATAAATGTGCCTACACGTCAATACAACATCTTGAGAAGCAATTGCATTTAGATGATATAAATAAATAAATTGTGTTTTTTCTTTCTCAAATCGTAGCATCTTATAGAGGAATTGGCCAAACATCCCAAAGCATGGTCCTCGTGATAAAAATAATTGATACCACAAGGAGGTTTTTGCTGGATAAATAGCTGACTTTTTTTTCCCTTTTTTGAAAACAGGCTCTTTTGAGAACCAAGTTCTTGGAATGAAAACAAGAGACCTGGGTTTGGTACGTGGCTAAACAGGACAATCACCCACTGAACAACACAGAACAACACATAGGACAACACTCTCATCTGCCGTGTAAAATGTTAAATGACGTCAACTATGTTACATATTTATAATTTAAGTTTAATACAATAATGCATGGTTTCACGTATGGCTCACATAGCTCCTATAGATCTATGTATGTGTGTCTCGTGGTGAAGAAACAATGAGCATTTGTGTTTGCTCAGCATTTGCCGCCAGAAGATGACGGAGTGAGAGCTTCCAGGTCTTCAATGCTGCAATCGGACAGCGCGTTCATCGGTAAGTCTCTAGGACTTAGGCCACAGCACACGAGGCACTTGACAGCTGGCACTGAGCACGAGCACAAAGTGTCCACATATGCGCTTGTGCCCGTTATACAATTTGTGCAAGAATGAAGGTCGTTAGTTGGCATGCAACGATTTTGATTGTCACAAATTCACATGTTTGGCCTGGCAGCACCGACAGCCAAATACTGCTAGATACGAGACACCTCCAGGCCATGCAGCAGAGAAGACATTTCCGGAATGCCACCCGATATCCAGCAGTACCCATGAAGGCCTGTAACACAAAGTGGCTAGCAGCTAAGAGCACTAATGGTTATACGAACTTGGGAAATAAGATGATGGGAGGCAGTTCCTAAATGAGACGTGTCAGGAAATGAGTATATAGGGACACGTGTCTTGCACTATGGTAGTTGAACCCAGTACAGATTAAACAATCTGGTAGATCAAGTCCTTGACATTGGTGGAGGTGAAATGGGGAAGTGAGTAGATCAGGAGAAGACAAAACCCGCTCATTCACGTGAAAGCATTAGATGTCGAGTGTGTGTGTTTAATCAACATATCTTGCCTGTGGTCAGGTGCATTTGGGGAGGTCTTCCCAATGGATGCAAAGGGATATCAAGCTCCCACTGCAGGCCAGGATGGAGCTTGGGATTGGGAACCGGAGTCCAGAGACATCGGAGTTTCCCCTCGTGAGAGACGACGGCAAAGACACAGAGTCCCCCTGGAGCAGCGCCAGGTACGTCGCTGCTCATCGTTTGGGTTATGTCTTTTACAGGCCTGAGGTCTCCATCCTTAGAGGCCTGGGATCCCAATCTTTGCAAGCCTGAGGTCCCCATCCTTACAGACCTGAGGTTCTCATCCTCACAGGCCTGAGGCCCCCATGCTTACAGGCCTGATGTTCCCATTCTTACAGGCCTGAGGTTCCCATCCTTACAGGCTTGAGGTTTTCACAGGGTGCTCACTAACAGCACTTGCCCCAAAAGCCCAAGTAGACTAAAAGGGGGTCTTTGTATTTGTGCATGTGTGTGGGCGATTCGGTCAACCCATGACACCTGGGTCTGATCCATAACCTCCAGCCAGCGGGCCTTCAACACTTCACGTGGCCTCAATATGCTCCTTGCATGGCACAAGCACCGTGGTGACATCACTGCCACTTATTGGTGAACGGCGGTTATTGTTGGGTCCATTCAGGTGGACATGTACGAGCCCCGGCGACCGCCTGCAAGCCCGTCCCTCCTGTCGGAGTCGAGCATCAACGTTGAGCGTCTGCGAGCACGCAACGCGGAGAGGATGCGACGCCTCCAACAGATGGTGACGCCAGGTCCTCCTCACACACAGCTCAGATGACCTAACAAAGACGGTGCTGTGCAGACGATTGACCGATTCGTCACTACCATTGTTCCTGTTCCCGTAAACTTCACTCGTTCATTCCTCCACCAATGTTGAGGGCTCAGTCTACCACACACTGACTGTTTCATCTGATCCACACTGTGTTCGTCCACCATAATGCGGATCGCAACAACACACTTGGCCACACACTCATCCACTCTCTCACTCGCTGCACTGCAGATCAAAACACTTCTCATTCTCCTTCCATAGCACTGCTCGAATTTGGAGTTCCCTTCCATCGTCTCTTTAGAAGCTCTTATAAGTTTGCTCAATTCAAGAAATGTACGAACAATAATCCATTATAACTTTGATAGTGCTGTTCATTGTGGGACGTTTGATGCCTTTGGAACCGTGTTCAGCAATCGTGTACGAATTATAACCACACAAAGTAGTCTCTTTTATACAAAACATGTCTTTTTTCGTAACCCAATGTGACTCTGATCTTACTGAGACCATCTGAGATGTTACAAGAGCAGTATGGGCTTTTTGTTGCTGGCCATTTAAAATTTTACCCCTTTTGGCCTGTGCTCAGCAACTGTGTTAAACATCTCAATTGATTCTTAAAATCATGATAATTGCACCGAGTCGGTGTAGTTATTTTTGCAATATGCATGCAAATCTGCCGGTCATATTACATATTTTGATATTGCTCTTGAGCCAGTAGAACATCAACATAATTTCTCCTGCATGGTATCCATGCCACAGCCTGTGCATGTGCGTGCGCCCTCCCCTGACCCATGGGCTGAGAACCGCTGAGTTGAGCGTTTTCCTCTCTCGCTCGGCAGGCGACGACGTCTCTCTGGGCGACCCAGATGACATCCTGTCCCGCTTCGTGTCGCCGAGCCGCCCGTACTCCGCCGTCACCACGGCGACAGACGTGTGGCTGCGGCCCGGCTCGTGCGATTCGCCGGGAGCATTCACCGAGCGATCCAACGGGGAGTGACCTTACCCCGCCACGGCTGCCCCCGAGGAAAAGGCGTGGACGGATGGCAGGGACAGCTGCCCGTTCAACCATGAGTGAGCTGACACGGGCGTTTTAATAGCACCGCATCCCATGTACTGGGGACAGAGTTGGAACATGATGTGAAGTTAAAATCTTATTCCAGGTGTTCACTGCAGTCCGTCCATTGTTCGATGGTCCTATAATTTATTTTTGCATCCATTTCTACCGAGTTTACAAAGATGCACTAGGTTACAACTTTATTTGCCAAACAGTCCATTACAAGACATGTAACAACACATACACTCCTTGGTTGAAATTTATTCATATGCTCACTATACACAATTGACAGCCTGTTTTGTCATCCTACTGCTGGATGGAGGCGTACACTGGCTGTGTGGTTTTGGGGATTGTTTGACTATGCTGGTCAGTGTGAATTGGTGAATTGTGAATGGCTACCGATGTTATCCATGGCCAGGAATACAACTCATGCCGTCGCCAGGATCGTAGTATCCTCTCCAAAAGCTAACACTGCACAATGTGAAATATTAAATTATACTACGTCACATTCCAATGCCAGCCGGCTTTCTGCATGGATTTCCATTGTCATGTTTACACCCAATCAGAAATCCTAATACCTTTTAACTGTATTCTCCAGATTATCAGATTGACTTTTTTCCCCTTGTTTTAATGAAAAAGTTGAGGGTGCCTCTTATAATCTGGTAGTTGTGGAGAATATGGTAATGAAATGTCTCATTTTTTAGTCACCCGTGATTATCTCACCTTGTTGGCACAGGAAATTCACTTCAGCAGGCAGGCCTAGTAAAGGGGCTGGCTAAGCCTCTGACTAACAACATGTACAATAAAAGTAACGATTTTGTAGAAATATAATATTAATTTAACGAAATATGGGGATGATAACGAAGGTGTGTGTGTGTGTGTGCTATCAATTTTCCAAACATAGATTAGTCAATCTTAACAAATTGTCATCCGTAACAAATTGGCCGCATTTGATTGAGTGTCTCTGTGATGACCACAAAACTCTGTCTAGCCAATCATAAAGCAATACATTTCAAACTGGGTGCGAAGAAAATTGCTTTGAGTTGCACAACACTGCAACTTAACTCCGTGTTGCATCTCATCTTAAACGGTGAAAATCTGTTATACTTAACGATCATTAAGGTAAAAGTGCTGCCCGGAAATTGCTTACTTGTGCCACTGCTGGCGGAAGGGCCTCCACTGGAGGGTACTTAAGAGAGCCCCTCGAAAGGGCCTACTCTTCCATGCTGGGCAGACGTCTGGTAAAAGGTGACAGTACCCGCACTTTACCCCAAGACACACACTTTCCGCCGATCAACTTTAATATACCCATTTATACTACTGGGTGGTAAGAGGAGGAGGGATTTAATCAAATTGCCCCATTATTTAAACTGTTGCGCCGGGAGATACAATCGAACCGGTGACCCCTAAATTGCAAGTCCAGTGTGGTAACCATTACACCATGGCAGCATTCCTAAGCAACAATCTTGCATGAAGTTTGCACACTTTAACTTCGGCTGAAGTAATATTTGTACCATTGACTTCACATGTTTTTTTTGTTCAGGCAGAGATATAGCTGCACTCACCATCATGTATCCCATGAAGTGAATCATGATACAATTTTGTGAAAGGCAGGCATTGCTTGTTGAGCAAAACACGCAAATGGGCTGAAGGAAAAACACTGGATTTGAAACAATATGCAAGTTTGCCATCATGTGCGAGGCGTCTTCACATTACTCCACTCAATCGTTTCTGCAAGGTTTCAGATCGTGGAATAACGTGTAGAATTGGCTTCGTACTGCTTTCCTTCTCAACTGGATTTCAGTTCATTCCTGCAAAGGAATTAATCCTTGGTTATAAGGGAGACGCGAATTTACGTAACTGGGGCACAGTGCAACTTTAACAGCTCTTAAAATGCATCAGTGGACGCTAAACACCAGCATCTTGAGATGTTGTCAACGCAGGTGCTATATCATTCCAAACTGTGTAATGTTCATCATTCATCATCATCATCATGGATGCATTGGCATATAATAATTCGTCAATTAAAAATCGATTCTCACGCTTGTGATAGATACAAAAATGTGTACACGTGAGAAGTCGATTGTTAACAATCTATCCACTGCTAGATAAAGACCTTCCCAAGCTAATGCCATTTCACATAGGCACGGTCAGTAATATTGTCTGTCAAAATTATTGAAAAAGAAACACAAATGCA
The DNA here is from genome assembly GCA_014621495.2 of Entosphenus tridentatus. Lineage (NCBI taxonomy): Eukaryota > Metazoa > Chordata > Hyperoartia > Petromyzontiformes > Petromyzontidae > Entosphenus > Entosphenus tridentatus. Next base: position 7,106,965 of record CM025625.2, read on the forward strand.
CCTGCACTTGACTGTTAGAAAATTATTCCCACATTCTCATCACTTGCATTACAAGCTGTGCAGTTCATTGCAAATGAACTAAATAATCCATCAGATGAGTAATTGCTATTAATATTGTAAAATATGAGTTTATAGTAATGGTTGTTGAATGTAATTGAAATATGTTGTTAAATTGAATAATAAATATTAATTTAATAAAACATGCAGGGATGTTGATGTTTTTTTTTTATTAAACATATAATTTACTTATTTACAGTGTGTAACCTGGTCACCAATAATTGCCGTAAAAGCCACCACATTCAAACTTGCTTAAATTACAGCTATGGAAATGCCAAATATGAAGTTGACTGTCACGTGATAATCTCATAGCAGCGTATGTGAGATTGCGCCCCCTACTGTGTAGCATGTCTTCTGTTTGTTTTAGGGGTTGCGCGGTTCGAGACCAATAGTCATCTTTGTTAATACCCTGAATGTATAAACTATCAATACTACTGGGTGGGGAGGGGCTGGGTGGGGAGGGGCTGGGTGGGGAGGGTGGAGTGAGGCTGGGTGGGGAGGTTGGGGCTGGGTGGGGAGGTTGGGGCTGGGTGGGGAGGGTGGGGCTGGGTGGGGAGGGTGGGGCTGGGTGGGGCTGGGTTGGGGGTGGGACTGGGTGGGGAGGGGTTGGTCACCCCGTGGTGCCCTTATAAAACTCAACGTTTAACCTACTCACGCCGGCTTGTGCCCGCCCTCACAGTTGGGCATATTTGCGGAATACACCACGCCGCCGTTGACCCTGGCCATTGACCGAGCAACCTAACGTTCCTACCAGCCTCCGCAGGAATGTGTTGCAAGGAATCATGTCTGCATTAACCACACATACTTGTGAACATGCAAACAAAAACATGCTCTGGTAATAAATGCATTGTCTTTGAAGCTGATTGGTTCACACCAGAGACATCTTCAGAGCCTAGTCTCCAAAAAGTGTTAGACGAGAGGATGCCATAAGGTGAACAGCACAAAGACAATGCACTATCAGAGCAATTTAGCTCGGGGTGAGCAGCTACATCATGGGACTTTCCTTTGCCAGTATCAATATATAAGCATATGTTTTACCCTTTCTGGCAATTAACAGTGGCAATCAATCACAACAGTAACAGTCGATGGGGTGCCACGGTGGCGAGATGTTAACAACCTCGCCTGATATACAGGAGGTCATGGGTTCGATCTCGACCCTGACGCCTGTATATTTGGAGTTTGCATCTTCTCCCCTTGGTCGCGTGGATTTTTCTCCGGTTCCTCCGGTTTTTCCCTCTACATTTAGAATCAACATGCGTTTTGGGTATTTCACTGTTATAAATTCCCACAATCATAAGCCACTTCGTCGAGCTATCATTTGTGGCTGTGTCTCTTCTGAAAAAGAGCCAAATTGCTCAGTGGGCTTTCTCTGGTAAACTAATTGTGTTAGTAATGTCCAATCATGAGGCTTGTGGCCAAACTCTTGGCCCCCTCCACCCCGGGGGAAGGTTCTGTCATACAGAGAACCTGATGGGCAGGGACAGCCAAGCTGAAGCAAGCCAGATCCCCAAAGTTTTGGCATTCACACATCTGCAGGCCCTGCGGTAGCCTATGTTAGTGCAGGAACAGGTCATGTCGTTTTGGCAACGACAACAAAAAAAGGCCGCGTAATTTTATTGCAACAATATTAAAGTGTTTGCCTCAAAGAAATTATATTTCTTGCACAGGCATATGCATAAAAATAAAGCAATGGAAAATCGTCACACAAAACAACATACTTTGATGGCTTTAAAGCTCATTTTGACATGTCTAGTAGGGGCGGGTAAGCACGTTACAACAACAACATGATAGTAATGAAAAGTACAAGAAAGGTAAACAAATCACAAACACACACAAATAAAACGAAACCAAACCCATCCTACAAGGCAAAGCCCACTGAGGTATTGACTTATTTTTTCGAAGCGACCTGGCCAGAAACAACAAAGTTAATTATCTGTGGGTGGCTGCCCGGATTCCAACTCGCAATCTCAACGGCGTTTTGGCTCGGTGTTCTAACAGGAGCTTGGCCACCTGCTAAGCCACCCGACCACCCTACAAATAACATTTCAAAGGTCTTCCAGCAGACTTGAGTGGCATTTGGACCTAACCGCACCTCGCCCTTGGCACTCTAGATCACACCTCGCATCTCTTCAACGGTGACGGGTGAAAAGCTGGAACTCGTGATGTCGAAAATGAAAGTACGGAACATGAACCGCTGAATATCGATGGAAAAAAAACTCGTGGCAATCCGTCATTAACACTGCCCTCTAACAAAATAATACATGTATAATCGTTTTCTCGAGATTATAAGATGTTCCAGAAAGTAAGGCGCACACCCAAAACTTTTAGGGACATTTTTTTATGTGTTTTACAATTGGTGGGGTACAGCGATACTGCACTACGGAGAGCCGTCTTCCAGAAGATGATCATGAATGTGCCGCTCTGAAATGGGTAAAGATGTAATTTGAAGATTAATATGAGTATGTAATAAACACATCTGGCTTTATTTAACCACGAAAATTTACGACTATTGGCAATACAATTTTGGATTAAGGTCACCCCATGCCGCGTTCAAACATGGAGGGTTTTGACCATACTTCAAGTTGGCCAAAGGTTCGGGTAGGGGGAGAGGGATGCGTGGCAGCATCGGTTCGATATCACTCGCCGATGATTCGGTCAACTTTTCCACTCTATATAACTGAGAGAGTGCCAGCTGCTCGTCTTGAAGATACTACAATGGAGCAAAACGTCGGACATTGTGCCAAACAACATGTGGTACATCCCGAAAAGAGCTAAACTGGATATCTTGTTTGGCTGACATAGACAAAATTTACCATGCTGTGTGCAGCAGAGTGTGTATGCAAGTTGAACTTCTTTTGCGCCGTACGTAGCCAGCCGTGATAATCAGAGGTGTGGGGGGTAGGACAACAAACTAAACTCAAAGCAGTTCTAAAGAGATTCGTTTTCAGTCTACATGTAAAAGTGCATGGCTCCAGTGGCTTCCGAATTCCGCAGAAGGGCATCCAGTCTGCCACACGCAACGCTGATCTGAGCTCCTTCGGGAAATCTGGCTTGACGTCACTAAAAAAAAACCCATGTCAATCTTGGGCTTAGCCGTTCACACGATGGGTCCGCCTCACCGACGGCGCTTCTGAGGAACGTGAATGAAAGTCTGATCCTTGACTTACATCACCGGCCACCAGGCATCGCACACAAAACTGGAATTAGTGATTAAATTAATCAACCTAAGGGAAGCTTAATCGGGGGTGACGGGATCGAGTGATTTATGAAATGATTGTAATAAGCGGAAACGGCAGAGGGCATTTGAACCATCTCCTGATTGAAAAAACCTGGAATGTGCCATAATTAGGAAGTGACAGCTTCAGGTCTTGTGATGTGCAAACAACAGTCGACAGCAGGATTATCACCATTCCTTATTCTATACTCTTGTACTGGTAGGAACCTCCTGGTTACACCAGCCCACAGGGGATTATTGTGTACGTCCATCCATCGTGCATCCAAAAATGGGAGGGGTGGAGAGGGGGTGGGGAGGGTGGGGCTGGGTGGGGGGTGGGAGGGGTGGGGCTGGGTAGGGAGGGGTTGGTCACCCCGTGGTGCCCTTATAAAACTCAACGTTTAACCTACTCACGCCGGCTTGTGCCCGCCCTCACAGTCGGCCATATTTGCGGAATACACCACGCCGCCGTTGACCCTGGCCATTGACCGAGCAACCCAACGTTCCTACCAGCTCCCTCTGCAGGAATGTGTTTATCATCATCATCTTCCTCACCAAAACTCTTCCACTGACCTCACTTTTACCAAAATAGTTTATAGCCATTGTCAATGAATCCACTGCTGGATGAAGGCCAACCTATGCCGTGTCATTCGTGGGGTGTGTTGACCATACTTCACCACGCTAATCGTTGAATCAGAGAGGATGGCTAGCAAAACCGCTTAAGGTATCACTCGCCATTGATTCATATCTAGGTGTCATGACGACCATAACGACTGTGGAATCTTCAGTAATACGGATGTAATAACAGGAGAGCCTCCATGAGGTGTGAGTGGACTAGTGGCCAGGGAGGTAATGACAGGGGAATCAGCCTGCAGTGCAAATGCACTAGTGGCCACGGGAGGTAATTACAGGGGAGTCCGCCTGCAGTGTGAGTGGGCTAGTGGCCATGGGAGGTAATGACAGGGGAATCAGCCTGCAGTGTGAATGGGCTAGTGGCCACGGGAGGTAATGACAGGGGAATCAGCCTGCAGTGCAAATGGACTAGTGGCCACGGGAAGTAATGACAGGGGAGTCAGCCTGCAGTGCGAATGGACTAGTGGCCACGGAAGTAATGACAGGGGAGTCAGCCTGCAGTGCAAATGCACTAGTGGCCACGGGAGGTAATGACAGGAGAGTCAGCCTGCAGTGTGAGTGGACTAGTGGCCACGGGAGGTAATGCCAGGGGAGTCAGCCTGCAGTATGAATGGGCTCGTGGCCACGGGAGGTAATGACAGGGGAGTCAGCCTGCAGTGCGAATGAACTAGTGGCCACGGAAAGTAATGACAGGGGAGTCAGCCTGCAGTGCGAATGGACTAGTGACCTCGGGAGGTAATGACAGGGGAGTCAGCCTGCAGTGTGAGTGCACTAGTGGCCACGGGAGGTAATGACAGGGGTGTCAGCCTGCAGTGTGAGTGCACTAGTGGCCACGGGAGGTAATGACAGGGGAGTCAGCTGTGAATGCGAAGGGACTGGTGGCTACGGGAATGATCGAGAAGGGAGCGTGGTCAGGTAATGGAAGAGGACGGTGGAGTCTGCCGGTGGAGCGAGCGTCCAGAGTCAGCGAGAAGGGTCGGGAAGGGGGTCGTGGCCTCGGTCCGTCTATAAGGGAGATGCGCAGGAGACTTGGGGCTGTTGCAGTGGGGGTCTCCACCTGATGTCAAGTGAACGTATCTGCAATAAAATGCCACATTTCTCGGGACCCTCGCCAATAGAATAATAAATCATGGCGGAATAGCAAAGGAGAGAACGCATCCAGAGGGCAACCGCAGCAGAGGTGGAATGATTTAATTCAAGCTCGTGTACAGGTGCTAGGTGGCTTGCTACATCGCAGGAGCGTGAGATGGCGGTGGCATAGAGATGCGTTCAACTCGCACGAGTGATAATGGCTGTATCTGGTGATGAGTGCGGTTCACTCTGTACAGTGCGAAAGAAGTTCAACATGCATACATACATAATGCATAACGTCATCGGGATCATCTTCAAAATCCTCTGGTCAAGACGTTGCAGGTAACGCCCAAAATCCAAACTCCTTATTTTTCCCGCGTCCACTTTTTCAACAACCTTCCGCCCAACCACCATCCTGTTGTGACTGCCCGCCTGGCCGCTCGCCCTCCTTCCTCCTATTTATCTTGTAACTGTCTCTAACCCTGCCTCCGAAAACCCCGGATCCCGTAAAACACTTAACCCCATGAACCCTGACTCCACCCCACAGTTCACGGGCCTGTCCTCGTCCAGGGTAGTGGTAAGAGTAGGGCTCCCTGACCCCCCAACCCCCAACGTGTGGCTATGGCACCATACCAAACTAAACTATTTAAACAATTTTTTATTTTAGCAGGTAAGTTGCACTGAGCTATGTGGCTCTTTTTCAGAAGCGACCTGGCCATAAATTATAGCTGATACTGTGGAAATGTATATATATACTCTTCAAGCATGTTGATTCTAAATGTGGAGGGGAAAAAACTGAGAACCCGGAGAAAAAATCCACGCGACCACGGAGAGAACGTGCAACCTGCAAATATACAGCAGGCGTCCGGGTCCAGATGGAACCCTCGACCTCCTGTATACCAGGCGAGGTAGTCAACATCTCGCCACCGTGACACCCCACTGACACCCCCTCGACTCCGAGCTGCAGTGCCCACAAACTCGAGTCACTCTGGAAGGCTTCACCCTGGCGGCCTCCGATGAGCACGGCTGGCTTCGTGCGGTGCGAAAGAAGTTCAACCTCCATGCATTTTTGGTTTCTCTACTCCAGCAACCAAGACCTTATATCGATGAACCCATTAAAACTTCGCTTCATGGAACGTCGTCTCACTGTCCTCTGATGCCCCTCGGGTCTGTAACTCCCTGCCACCCACCCACTTCACCAACGCCCTGACTATCAAAGTGAAGTATGGTCAAACAATCTCCACAAACGATACATGGGGAGGCCTTCATCTCGCAGCTTATTGACGGAAGGATTATACCTGATTTATGCATCGTCGTGCTGGCATATTGCCATGCGTTTAAAAAACGTGAATGACCGCTAAACTTACAAACATAACAGGACAAAGCCAATCATTGTGTTTTAAGCATGGTCATGTTTAACGTGAAAGCAAGAAAAATCAATGGTGCAGTTTCAAAACTTTTGTTCAAATCCACTTCGACAGTGCCACAAATAATTCAGTGAAGGACGGCAGCCTCAAAGCCACGTGGCATAGTTGTGTTGCACGCTTTATAAATTTATAGGAGGCTGAAATTCTGGCAAAGTTTCGTAAACGCTGCCACCTCTGTTTAGCCATCGGGAAAAATTGTGTGCAGCGCTGTTAGACAAATAAGTAGGCCGCATGTGGTGGGGTAAAGCGTGGCTATTCCCACCCCTTCCGAGACCACTGGCCATCGTTGAAGAGGAGGCCAAAATACCCTGCAGAGGGATTCTCTAGAAGGGTGGTTCGACTCAACATTTCTGTCAACCGTAACGGTTTTTTTTCGTGGGCCAGCATGCAGTAAATCATTATGATGTTTAGTGGAATTTTTTTTTACCTGCAACGGTTCCACGGACCACTTGCCAGGGCCTTGTGGACTACCAGCGTAGATACTTTAAGATGTTTCTTGTTCATGTTTTTGTTTGTTGCGGTTGCACCCGATTCAAGAGCCGAATGGCTCACAGGGCTATACCAATTAAATGAAACTGAAACCAGGCGAGAAACCACTGCTCTCAAGCT
>CM025625.2:7142709-7173417 GCA_014621495.2 Entosphenus tridentatus
GGCGATGCCGAATAGCGGATGGTGGCTCCGATGTTGGGGCGATGCCGGCACCGCAGTAGCATGGGGGCGGGAGGCGAGGATGGAACCTTGCCCAGGGAGCAGGTCGAGCCACGACTGTGAGCACCTCGACGGATCCATCCTCATCCTCACGACAGCGTCGCCTGCATGCACCACGTGGAGCACATGATGAATGGGACTCGTAAAATCCATTCATGATTATCAAGTGTCAATCCATCCAAACCCTGCTGATATTATCGCTCCGTCTCCTCCCGGTGGGGGAGGGGGGGGGTTCGCGGATGCGTTCCATCCCTGAGATCGCCAACTCCGTCGCTATTCTTCACTCTCTCGGCCATCACCCGCTCCGATAGCCGTGAGGTCAAGCCAGAGGTAGCCCGTGCCACATTCATGGCGCTCACATTCATACGATGATGTGCCAAGGCTAAGAAAATACACCGGGGCCATTGGGAATCATCCGTGAAAATGACTGGACATCTGTGATAATTACTGGGAATCTGTGAAAAGAGCTTCATAACTCATCGGATTCCTCCAGTCAAAAGATTATGATTCTGTCTACCGCTCAAGTTTCCCACTTTTCTTCACAGTTTGCTTGCCATAATTAACCTGCGTATTGTCCCCCCCCCCCCCCCCCCCCCCCCCATGTCTCACAATGTAAATTCTACTTTTCAATATTTTATTCATTTCCTGTGCTCGTGGGCCGTGTTCCTGACCCACACACGTCCGCGCACAACACAATTCGCTTGGTCAACGAAACGTCGTTTACGTACACTTTAATTCGTCATGATGAGGCTGACTGAGTCTCAATGCTTCTGATCACTAAGCTCGCCATCTGGGACGTTTCTCGTGTGAAGGATTCGGGTGGAAATCCCCAGCACGCGTGCACGTTTCAAGTTCATTTTATTTAAGCAGTTGAGAATTCCGGAGAGACCAGGATAGTCTCTCTCATTTGCTAGAGTGAGTTAGTGAATGAGTGAGTGAGTGAATGAGTGGGTGAGTGAATAAGTGAGTGTGTTAATGAGTGAGTGAGTGAATGAGTGGGTGAGTGAATGAGTGAGTGAATGAGTGAGTGAATGAGTGGGTGAGTGAATGAGTGTATGAATGAGTGGGTGAGTGAATGAGTGGGTGAGTGAATGAGTGAGTGTGTGAATAAGTGGGTGAGTGAATGAGTGGGTGAGTGAATGAATGTGTGAATGAGTTGGTGAGTATGTATGCTACGTACCTTGCCAGAGAAGTTCAACGTGCACACGTTTAAACGAGGGGAGTGGTGGCGCAGTGATTAGCGTGCTGCGCTACGAATCCGGCAACCCGACTTCGATTCCCGTTCACGGCCACCAACACCAGTGACGATTATCTGAAACTGCCCCCCAGGTCGACTCAGTCTCAAATGAATACCTGGTGAGGTGTGTAAAACGTCGCCACTGGGGAGACAAATGCGGCCGGGAGTGGTGCTGGCCACACACCCCCTCCTCGCGTGCCGTTCAGACTTTTCGTACGTGCTCATCACTGTCGGCACTTGCCCCTACAGTCTGGTAAGGCTATACGGGAAAACAAATCTTGCTGCATAAACGAATGAGTGAGTGAGTGAGTGAATGAGTGTGTGAATGAATGAGTGCGTGAATGAGTGAAGTTCAAGTGTAGGTTGTTGAGCCAGGTGAGAACTCGAGAGACGAAGGTTGAATCGCAAGAGTGACTCGGGTTACCGAAATTATAAAAGAAGTAAAAAAAAATAACTACAGAAATGCAGCAAAACAAAAACAACAGCGTCGCGCGAGAAAATATTTCACAACATAAATCAGTGTGAGATAACACTGTGTAACAAACATTGCTTTTTGTTCCAGGGTAGTAAGCGTTATTTCCTAATTGCTTATGCCTCAAAAGTACAGAACATGGCTATTGTTCCCACAAATTTGTTTTTGTGACCAGGACAGTGATATTTTGAAATGTACCTATTTTAAATGAGAAAATGTGGTGTGCATTTGTGTCATTGCTTCACATAAAGTCCCGATCACAAAAGCAAAGTTTGTGCGGAATAATAGCCATTTTTTATACTATTTAGGCATAAACAATAAAAAAAATAACACTACCCAGGGACAAAAAATATGTTACATAGTGTAATGCATTGCTCGTAGTGTAAGTCTGCTCGGGCGGATATATATTTTTATATTAAAGTGATCATAGCACAATGGCAAGTAAGTTACGTAAACATTAAACAGATATAGAACGATTATTGTACTAATGTCACCCTAAATGGGCCCAATCTCTTCAGAACTCGGAGGCTAAGCATGATTTATTTTACCTGTTAACTACCGGTGCTCACAGTAGTGCAGTGGTGTGTGTCTCGCAGCAAGGTGGACCTGGCTGCGTTTGATCCCTGGCTCAGTGTGCAGTTTTTATGTTTCCCCTTGTTCTCTATGGGTTTCCTCCGGCTTCTCCAGTTTCTTTCCATAGCCTTAAGCACAACAACAACAACCACCAACATTCTCCACCAAGTGGCGGTGAGGTCAACATGGCGCTTGTGCCAGGCTATGTACACGTTAAGGCCACGTGAAGTGTCGAACGCCCGCTGGCAGGAGGTCATGGGGCAGACCCAGGTGCCATGGGTTGATTTAATGAAATGACTGGCTGATACACCACCTGTGCCCCCTACTGTGCCAACTTGCTGTATTTTATCCACCCATCGCTTCGCTCGTTGTTGTGAGCGTCGCTCCTCTGCCCTCTGTTGTTGCTGGAGGGCGACTGCCTCCAACTGCCCAATAGCATCCTTCACGAACCTCCTCCAGAGGCCCATCTTGACACCACTGGTACCAGTCATCGGCAAGTCCACTCAGCTTCACATCCTCTTATACCACATAACTCCATCTCATCTCTAGCCCGTGCGGTGCACGTTTTAGCCCCCTCTATCCGGCCGAAAAAAAGCTGTTTAGGCATGCGGGCTACATGACCCAGCCAACGCAGCCTTGCTTGCCAGAGGAACTCACCGATGGGACTTTGTCCAGATTGTTCAAGGACTTGTGAGCTCCTCACACAATCCAGCCTGGTTAAACCCAGGATGGATCGTAGACAGGCCAAACTTAAAGTTTCTAACCAGCGAAGATGTTCCATTAGGGGGGTCCACGTTTCGCAAGCGTAGAGAAGGAAGGGCATGACTGTGGTGGAGAAGACCTGAAGCTTCGTGTGGAGCGACAGACCAGGTAGCTTTCACACAGCGTTACGCAACCGTAATAAAAAAATTTACCCGTAAAAACAAAGTTTTTCACTATAAATCCTTTATATGCGTGGCGGCTAGAGTCCTCTCGTCCTCTGGCTTGAGATGGCTGCCACCTATGGGTCAGATGAATGGCTGCCACCATTAAGCAATTGGTAATTAAATGTAGTTTTTTTTTCCTAAAAAGTGTAACATTTTCGAAATTTATTTTCACGAAAATACATTGTCACGCACAACGAGTCTGTGTGGAAAATGTCAGCTCGATTGGATCACGGGAAGTGGGTTACAAAACGACAGAAAGATTTGCACGGTCGTAAGCGCGCAAGCAAGCAAGCAAGTGAACTTAATATAAAGGATTTAAAAAAAGATGCCGCTCGGCTGATCCGGAGTGAGACCTGTGCTGTCAAACCGTAACCGGTCATGAGCACATGGCCCAGGTATGGGAAACTCTCCACTCTCTCCCCACACACACACACGGTGTATTCGATGCGGGCTTAGCATCCCAACGTAGCAGCAGCACCCTCCTGGAAATAAAGAGTTTTCGGACTCGGTGAGGCTTTCCTCGGTAAATTAGGGTTACATAAATTATATGTAGATGGATGGCAGCCAGGGCTTGCCAGGTGTTGAAGGCATAGAGCTGCGAAGCGTGGCCAGGAGATGGGGCAGTGTTGAGTGTCTCGTGGTGGCAAGGAGATGTTATCTCCCTCGCCTAGTATACAGGAGGTCGTGGGTTCGATCCTGACCGTGACGCCTGCTGTGTATTTGGAGTTTGCGCGTTCTCCACGTGGTCGCGTCGTTTTTTCTCCGTGTCCTCCCGTTTTTCCCTCCACATTTAGAATCAACATGCGTTTAAGAGTATTTTACTGCAATTTATTTCCACGTGACGATAAGCCACTTTCGTTGAGCTATCATTTGTGATAGCCAGGGTCGCGTCTTAAAAATTGTTATACACCATTGTGGGCTTTACCTGGTATAATAGAAATATATTTCTATAGAAACAAACTTTCATACAGACAATTGGCCAAACATCCCCATGTGGTAATGCCCTCTTGAAACAAAAAGAGCGTTAACATTCGGTCAGTTGATAAGTATTTGGCATTAACATTGTTGTTGTTCAAAGTAAAGGTTTTGGGGTTAAATCGCTGTAAGTATAAATGTGTCGTAACCCTCCACCACCCAACACAGTCAGTAAGGTTTGTCACGTAAACAAAACGTGCCAAGTAGTTTACTACCTCAGCCCACCGGTGTTTCGGAGAGTACATCCACAACATTCTGGCAAATCGCCCGATGATTCTGGATGTAATTATCAGCGAAACGTCGCACTCAAATTGTAAATTGTTGTGGATTTACTCTCCAACACACCGGTGGGCTGACGTAGTAACTAATTGGCGTTTTTTGTTTACGTAACAAACCCTTACTAATTGGTTGTGTCGGGTGGTGGAGGATTACGACACATTTATACTGACGCGATCTAACCCAAAAGACCTTTATTATGAATATTGGTCGCGAAAGCCTACGCGTTAAATTGTTGTTGTTACTATTTGTATACAGTGCTTGCATACAATGTGCTTTTCGTTTAAATGTACCGACCCTATTGGGGGACGGTACAAAAAAAACCCGCCACGAGTTAACGAGATAGTGGCAAATTACTCGAGTCGTGATTAAATAAGGGACGAGGGCACGCCTAATCAGGTAGGAACGTTTGAACACGCGTGGAAATAATCCGAGCTCAGCTCATTGAAGCAACTGTGTTTCAAATGAACGCCCGATGCCGGAGTGCTCACTAACAAGCCACGAGTAACGAACATGCGCAGTAAAGAGGATAAAAGCGCAGCCCTGTAACGACTTCCATCACTCCAACTGCTGGCAGAACGAAGGGGCATCTAGAGCAGCACCTTCAGAGGGTGGCGGCCTTGGCCTACTCTTCCACTATTGCCAGAAGCCGTTCCCGCATTTGACCCATGCATGGCGTACCTATGCGCGGGTTGCTCTAAACAATAATCATGAAGAGACAAGGCACGGGCTAATTTTTTTTGGGTTAGTTTTAACCCAGCAAAGCTTTAATATCCTCACTTGCTGCATCTGCAATATCTCAAGGTGATGTATGTGTGCGTGTTTTTTTTTGTCTCTCTCTCTCTCTCTCTACTCACGCGCGCTCTCTCTCTCGTCTCTTACGTTTTATTATTTATTTGTGTTTCTCGGGGCCGGCCAAAAAACTTACATTCCGTGCTGGGGCAAGGTGCCCTTTGCCAACCACCCAACCAGTCGAAGCCCCGGGCCCAAGCTCCCGAGACCGACCCGGAGAGATATACGATAGGACCCCACAGCCAGTGGCACAACTCCCAAGATCTTCATTTTTATACAGATAATAAGAATATTGATAGTAATGCCTTGTCGTACGTTTGTACGTATGTTGAAGTTAATTTCGCACCCTGCGTAGCCAACCTCTTTACCTACTCAAAGAAGCCAAAATGAGTGCAGAGATTCATTGTTTCAAGTGGGTCTGGCAGCCGTTAAGTTAACGCGGTAACAATGTACGAAAATTGTCGAGACATGAAGAACGAGCCGTACGCATACGAGGAATGAGGTGGCTAACAGTCGACTCGCGTACAATGAATGGAACACGACCGAGAAGCCAGAACAAGCGATGAACTGGCTCCTGGGAAACACAAAGTAAAAAAATGGCCACCACAGAGGCATTTGAAGGGGAGATTTGTTAGCAAATAATAATCATAATGTGATGAGTTATTGATAGAGCGCCATTTTTTCCGTAGGGGCATTTCGGAGCGCTTTAGGCGTGACAGTCGACTTGCATCCCATCTCAAAACATTGGAAGGGCACCCCCAGTGGTAGCTGTCCCTGTGCGACACAAGATGGACCTCGGCACGTGGGCATCAGCGTGCCAGTAGAGGGGCACGGGGGACGTATGTCTGTATGTACGTTGAACTTCTTTCGCATCGTACGTAAGGCGATGATTTGCCGCTGCTCTGTGTAGTCGCAAATTAGTATTGCGTTGTTTATTCGCACGCAAAAACAAGCGATAGACAAAGTGCTAATAAAAAAGGTAAAAAAAAGTTGTGCATGTGAGGTTGGAAATCCCACGATTGCTTATATGAAAACCACACCAAAAAAAGAACAATGTCTATAGAAAACTGATCAATTAATTAAACAAAGCATACTAAATACAATGAAACATGTTAAACTCAGTGTTACTGGTAGTAACCTCCTGGGTACACCAGCCCACAGGGGATTATTGTGTCCGTCCGTCGTGCATCCAAAAATGGGAGGGGTGGGGCTGGGTGGAGAGGGTTGGGGTGGGGAGGGGCTGGGTGGGGAGGGGCTGGGTGGGGAGGGTGGGGCTGGGTGGGGGGTGGGAGGGGTGGGGCTGGGTGGGGAGGGGCTGGTCACCCCGTGGTGCCCTTATAAAACTCAACGTTTAACCTACTCACGCCGGCTTGTGCCCGCCCTCAGTCGGCCATATTTGCGGAATACACCACGCCGCCGTTGACCCTGGCCATTGACCGAGCAACCCAACGTTCCTACCAGCTCCCTCCGCAGGAATGTGTTTTTAAAAAACACGTCTGTTTTTGTGTGCGCATATGTGTGCGTGTGTGAGAATTAGGCTAGAGTAAAGATAGATATTGGGCCCGTTAGCGCCACGTGGAGGGAGGCGCGTTTCAATGCATTGGAGAGAGAGATGCGGCAGACACGCACGGGGAAACCCATGGGTACCGAGTTACCCGCCTGCATTGGGATGTTTTGACCAATTGCATCCAATTGCATCCACCAAATCGAGTAGAGCGTGGAGGGGGTGGTACCCCAGGGGTAACACGCAGTGTCGGATTATCCGCGTAGCAAAAGTAGCTACAAATTCTATGGGCCCCGCACTTTCAAGGGCCCCGCGCTAAATGCTTTCAAGCTATCAATTCCGGTTCAGTGATTCTGCACTTGCTCTATTACTATAGTACTATACTGCCTTCAACTTTTATGAACGACTGGGTGTTTAAGGTTAGCGATTTGTCGTATTATCTGACTGTGTAGCAAATGAAAAAATACAATTACTTTACTGTGCAAGTAAAAAAAAAATTTGTGTTTTAATATTAACGTTTTTTTATTTAGTGCCCCTTTTATAACATATGCTTGAGGCCCCCTCACTAGCTTAATCCGGCACTGGGCAAAACTCGAAGCTTCCGCGCAGATTGTTTCCAACAATCCATTGCTGTGCTGGCGTCTCCTGGCCACCTCGCAGCACATGCATACAACACCTGGCTCTCACAGGCAGTCTACCATCTAACAGATGTGAATCGCTGCTTCGCGCGAACTACGCTGCATTCTAGTGCTCGAGAATCGTCGAGAAAATCAGTGCTGTGACGTCTGACCTCTGCTCCCTGTCTCCTCCCCCCACCCCACCACCTACCCCGGACATCCACCAGCCTGCCACCATGCGTGTGTACTGTATGCTGAACTTCTTTCGCTCCGTACGTGCTAATCAGACAACCATCTCCGACAGATACAAGTCAACGTCCATCATCGATCCTCTGCTGCCTACGAAACCCGTTCTCTCGCTGCCTACCCACGTACATCACCGTGCCTTCCTCCAAGCCCTCCATTGCGTTCCCTTAGCTCTCAAGGCCGCTGTTGTCACTCCTGGAGAAAAATAAGTAATATTTAAAAATACTTTTAAAAACACGCTTAAATGAAATGTACCGTACCACGCAATGGCAAAACTCCACGACTCCAGGATGTGGCCGCAAAGCTTGCCATAACGTAAGGGGCCGTGGTGATTTACAGCCAACGTCAGTTGAGCGTGGACAATTAGACCCAAGCCGAAACACAACATATAAAAAATAAAGTTTAAAATATATATTTTTTCTTTTTTTCATAGAATATGGTATTATCAGTATGACATGAGTATACCAAGTTTGCAGTCGATACCACATTGGGAAGTGGGTTAAAATTGAGTTACAAGATTTGAGGATTCGACAACAACAACCGAGTGAGTTAAATAAAAAGCGTGTAATAAAAAGAAAATACCCCCCACAAACACACACACACTGGACCCAAACATCTCTGAGGATATCCGTCACATCTCAAAACCTCCCTTCCCTCTTGAACGTATTTCTCCAACTTCCGCCAAACATCTCCATAGCCCGGCGGTAGCGCGTTCGCAGTTTGTTGTTGCATAGGTTCACGGTTCCAATCCGAGCGGCCGCCCTAGTTAATACTGCGGTGGGTAATTCTAATTCGGCAATAACAACAATATGTTCCGTTTGCTTCGCTCACAGTGGACGTTGAACATGCTCGGATGTCATTCGAAAGGGGTTAGGCCATTGCGTTCCTATGTCAGGGTCCACATTTGCCAACATTCGACGATAACTCGTGTAGCAATCAACGCCCCCTACTGGCAGAATAATTCCCCGGGTCGCTCTTGCAAATGAGACTTTACCTGGACCTCTTCAGCTATCACCTGGTTAATCAAAATCGACATTAAAACTGAACTACAATCTGGTTTACACCGAGGCTTTCATGGGCGCTGCTACTTGCGGACTGCACTTGCCTACAGCCTGTTAAGGCTACACGGGAGAGCTTTGTCTTTGTTTACTTGTGTGTATGTATATACGTGTATACGTGTGTCTAAGTGTGTTTGTGTATATGGCTGGGCGGATGTGTGTGTGTATATATTGACCCGAGATCGATTCCCGCTCACGGTGGGCGTCCCCTAGGTCGACTCAGCCTCAAATGAGCACCTGGTGCTCTGTGAAAACATTACCACTGGGGAGACAAAGGCAGCCGGGCGTGGTGCTGGTCACCCACCCCCTCGTGTGCCGTTCCGGCCTGCATAGGTGTTCACTAACAGCACTTGCTCCAAAAGTCTGTTCAGGCTTGTACAGGGGATCTTTGTCTTTTGTTTCTCAAAGTAGTGATCTTAATTGGTACTAGCTAACTTGACCCGGCAATCTGCGTGGGCTATACGCGGGTGGGAGGGGGGGACCTTTATCTTTGTGTGGGGCGCGCACAGTGTTTAAGGTACGAGTACAGTCTAACTTTGACGTGGCCTTGTACGTCCCAATTATATTCTAGCAAAAAAAACAAATCCTGGCCACCCCCTTGTGTCCGGAAAACCTCCCCTCCCCTCCCCACCTCCCCAAACACAGTGAGCTCATACACAGCCCCTTTGAGATGTACCATTCAGCACACACACGCGCGCGTGTGTGTGTGTGTCCTATATGAAATGTGCGTATGCGCGCTATGTGTATGTGGGCTTTGTTTGTGTTTGCGGTGGTGTGCTGGCTATGTGCGCATGCTATGGTGGTGTGCGGAGGCTATATTTGTGTGTGTGTGTGTAGGCTATGCGTATACAGGCTGTGTGTATGTGCAAGATGTGAGTCTATGCAGACTATTTGTGGATGCTGTGTGTGCAGGCTATGTGTGTGCATGCTTTGTGAAAGCTGTGTGTCTATTCACAATACAGTAATTGTGGATGATGTGCGTGCAGGATGTGTGTGTGTGTGGATGCAGGATATATGCGTATTACTACGTGTATGGCCTCTTATACTTGGATAACACAACTTAATTTATTATAACTATTGACCAAACATCCCAACGTATCAGGCCCCCCCTCTGACGCATAGACTTGAGACTCCGTGAAGCCCTTCCCGGACAAATAGAAGAGCAACTGAAAGCAGGATTGTTGTGATCTCCTTTCGTCTTAATAGAGGCGGTTGTGACTCGAGTGATGTGAAATCCCAGTGAACTCGGTGGGTTTGGCAGCCTGGGCTTCGGGAGTCGCGTGCGGCGCTTTAAGCGACCGTTTCGTTACGTCGAAAACACCGGTCAACACACTTTTTCTGGCATAAGGTATTCCAACGGTTCCAAGGTAATTTTGGGGTGCTGATTCCAAATCTGGCATCAGTTTTTGTCTATCACATCAGGTTTTTGAGATGTCAAATATTGCATTTTCAATAAAAACTGCAGAAGAAAAATATTAAATAAATGTGGATATCTACATAAAATTATATTATAAACACACTATCCTAAAAATACAGCACCATATTTTAACACTAAAGCAGTCACTGACTCGCAACAACTTGCAAACATAAGTGACAGAGTTAATTTCGGGTACAATCAATGAAAATGGGGTATGCCGATAGCATAAAAATGAGATGTGATAGAGCAAATCTGAGATCAGATTTGGAATCAGCAACCTGAACTTAGTATAAAACAGCTGCAAAAGTCCAGGCCAGAATTTTTTATTTTTATTTTTGTTGACCAGTGTTATTCAGGGACACCATCACCATCTCGAAATAATTTTTACAGATTTAGAAAAAAAAATTATTCTCCTTCTCACTTTGATTGCTGGACCCTGGGCTAAACAAACCTCTCTCTGACGCTTCGCACAAATATGGCCAAGTCTAAGCCCATTGCGCGCCGTGTATCGATCAGTACCCCACTTTTCGTAAATCCACGATGCCACCACGCGACGACTCGCTTCATGTTGTTGTTGTTGTTGTCTTTTCTATTCGGTTGTACGCAATGTTTTTTTTTGGTCGTTGTTGAAGTCACCCCTGCAGCCACTAGTGGCCGCTTTATTCATCTCGGTGTCAATGATTTGTTTTAATTCAATCGAATTAAGAGAGCTTATCGAACCCGTCGTAGTTACGCTCGGGGTTTAATATCTAAATCGCTCGATATTAGGGGTCATCCATAAATGACGTCACGCAACTAGAAGGGGGGGGTCAGACATTTGTGACGAGGGCCCCCCCCTCTGAGAAATGTGACGTCACATCAAAATGCGCAACTTTAAATAAATCTAGACAACACGTTCTACTTAATTAAATAGACTTTTTAATAAATGTTTTCTCTACAACATCAGAGTGCAGCGCCACATTAAATCCGCACTACAATGACAATAGTTTAAAGCGATTTGAAGCATGTTTTATTTGGGGAGGGGGGGCAGAGCTTTGTGACGTCATATTCTAGGGGGGGGGGTCTGACTTTTTGTCACGCCGTGTGACGAAGGGGGGGGGGGTGGTAAAAAATCGTCCAAAATCGCGTGACGTCATTTATGGACGGCCCCTTACCCTGAACGCTGCTATTGGCCGGCTTGCAGTTAGCGGCGTTATTTGGCGTAAGGCACTGCCACTAGAGTCCAAGGTACCGCCCATCCATAACAATCAAACGTTATCGGCGTGGCAGAGATGGACGTGGCTGGGAGCCTGAATCATTCCCCGGCCACAGCCTCGCAAACCGTTCCGGCTGAAGTGAGGATGGCGGTGGTTTCGCTTCTGATCGGAGAGAGGGAGCGTGGCTCAGGGTTACCGGATGAGTTCCGTGCCAAAACGAATTGTGGCCGGAGCTTGCGGCGGCGGCAGTGGCGGTGGCGGCGGTGGGGGTGGAGTTGTAGTGCATTGTGTGATGGAGGTGAATTTTATTTTAGCGGAGGGTGGGTGGGTGGAGGGGGGCCGGAGCAGAATGTGTAGGCAGGAACCTGTGTGCTGTTTGTCCTCTTTCTCTTTAGGAATGTTCCACTGGCGCGCACTGCGTGGATTGAGAGTGGAGAAAGAGGAGGAGGAGGTGGTGGTGGAGGAGGAGGCACTGTTGCTGGTGGAGGGTTATACGCGACCTTGACGGAGAATTCTCAGTTGTGCAACTTTAATCAGAATCGGCCAAGGCTTTCTGCAGGTAAACACTTGGGGCAAAAGGGGGCCTCCTCGCCCCCCACACCCTCACGCGCGCGCACCACCAGACACAAAAGACGTTTGCGTGATATTTTTATTTTATTCTACACGTGGTGGATGGAACAAACCCCTTGTCTGTGTTTTTTTGTATGCTCACCCACAATCTGTATGCAATCGGAGCTTTTATACTGCACGACGAAATATCCACTGGCACGGAACGAAACGTAGCAAATTCGAGTGTTGAAAAACTCGGAATTTCTGTGCTAAACTTTTTCGTGCGATACTGCGCCTGACCGCGGTGCACGAGCACAAATAACACAACTCTATAACGAGGCGACGTTTCGGGCAATGGCCCTTCCGCATAGCGTGTACCAGTCCAGGAAGAAGAAAACCAGCTACACGCCATTGGTTGGGTTGGGATGCAAGCGAGTACACATGATGAAAGTAACACGATTTTTGTCCCTGGGTAGTAAGTATGCCTATAAAGTATAGAAAATGGCTATTCTTCCCCAGAAACGTTGCTTTTGTGACCAGGACTTTACGTGAAGGAATGGCACAAATGCACACCGCGTTTTCTCACTGATAATAGGTAAATTTCAAAATATCACTGTCCTGGTCACAAAAGCAAAGTTTGTGGGGAACAATAGCCATTTTCTGTACTTTTGAGGCATAAGAAATTAGGAAATAATACTTACTACCTAGGAACAATTTTTTTTTGTAATAATACAGCAGCAGCAGCAGACACTTAGCATAACAATAATAGTATGAATACATTTTAAGAATCATGTACTAAATGAAATAAACGTTTAATCAGCGGAAGCGTACATAAGTAGGTTTTAAGGAATATTTGAATAATGTCCACAGACTCAGATATCACCTGATGTCTCGTGGATGAGTGTCCCATTGCCTAGCGGGGGGATACACAGGAAAAAAATCTCGGTCACCCATTGACCGAAACCTCGACCTGGGAATACAGAGAGAAGATCTGCATCATGCCCAGATCTTAGGAACCTTGATGGGACATTTGGGTACAGCATGTCAATGATATAAGCTGAGGCAAGATGTTACACTGCTTTGTAAGTTAACAAAAGGATTTCAAAACTCTATTCTACGTGAAACAGGGAGGCCAAAACGGGTGTAAAATGACGTGCACGTGTTCTGGTTAACACCCTAGGAGGGACGCCCCAGTGTGTAAGCGACTCTCCTGCTTCCACATTGGGTTTTATTTGTCATTTTAAGACGTTGTTTTCCTTTCTGAGATTAACGATGACTGTTGCATACGTGTGGGAGGAAACGGGAGCACCTGGAGAGAACGCCACGCGTGCTAGGCGGTGTGGAGGGGAACTCCATCGTGATCACTCGCTTCTCCAGTGTTCGTATCGCAGATGGGAATTCTGCTGCTGCTGCTGCTGTGAATGCGCTGTATTTTTGTTTTACACGTGGCCATGGAAATATGGGAATTGTGAAAGCTTCTGCTCCGCTTCGGGCGTTTTGTAAGCACGGATTTGAAGTACCAAAGACCTTTATTGACACCGGGTTACGAGTTTTAGGGGGTGCGTCTTTCTTTGGAGAATGCGGTCCTTGTGGAAAGGTAATTGCTCCAAAGTGCCATTTGACTGCATGAACATCAACAGAGGCTCGCAGCTCTGATTATTTATTTCATTTGTGAAGTATATATTTAAATTTCGTGGTTTCATTAAATGAGATCAAACCACACCTATATACAGCCCCTTTGTCACTCCACTGCTGGATCAAGGCCTCCCCATTCCGTGTCGATCATGGGGGGCTGTTTGACCATAATTCACCACGCCGGTCAGTGCAGGTTGGTGAAGGGATGCGGCACGTGACCGGTGCAGACACCACCAAAATGCGATAAATGTTGACAAATTGACAAAATGCAGCGGAAAACAATGAACATCACGGTCCAATCAAAATCAATTTCGAAGGTTTTGATCACAGCCTAATCAATCATTCTTCTTCAAACTCAGGTTTGGTCGGGATATAATTTAAAATGTAGAATCTGATAACGATGTCTGTGCGTCGTGTATCATTGTGCAGTTCTCTGAGGTGTGTTCTCATTTACAAAACCCTACAAATGCCATTTGCATCGCAATATTTTAAAATCTGAATCTTAATTTATCCTCGGGAAATCCGATGAGCAATGAAGCTCTTTTATTCACAGATGTCCAGTAGGGGTGGGTCACCAAAGTAGGAGCGTGCCATGGTACATTACTGATTTCAATGCACTCGTGCCAGAGATGAGTTCCCGAACATTTTTCTCATTAAATCTGAAAATAGAAAACGTAAAAATCCGAAAACTGGGCATAGCTTACGACTTTTCTGACGATCCGATCAATGGTCCGTTCGGAAATCCATCGCAAAGGCGTCACAGTTGACGAGGACACACACGTGACATCACGCCTTGTGCAGCGAGTTGATGGCCTGAATCCGGTTACCAATGACTGTACAACAACAACAAAAACTCCCATCATATTTCACTTTTCATATGCTACTTAAGTTTAGTTTATTACGAGGTGTTTTTGCCAGCTGGCCAGGATTTGGTAAAACCTATCCCACTTTTCACCCAGGCAACTGGACAGCAGCACGGACTAACACGTGCCATTAACCTGACATGAAACACTTAACAATAACATACTTAAGAATCAAAGAAACAAATATACCCATTTTTTTTAAGTTTCGTACTTAAAATCTCATCAACCATCCGGGACTCTGTTCCAGTGCCCATCCCTTTCTGAGAATTACAAATTACAAATACTTCGTTGTGATTGAAGTGCTGTTAACAATCTCAATAGCCGGGGCCTGTGACTCGGTGTGCACCGGCCTCACGTGATCGATGAGAAGCAATTGAAGTGACCTCACAAAGCACGTCTCTGACGTCATCTTCGAAAGGTCGTTCTCGAACGCGGGGGGGGGGATTGCTGCCTTCCTTGCTGCGAGAGTTCCAAACGGAAATGTCTTAATCTCCTTACTTGCTGCCAAAGCCATCGACCTGGAACGTAAATAATTACGAACAAACTGCTTTTGTTTCGCGTTTCATATCGTCAGCCATGGTCAATCCACTGCTGGATGAAGTCTCCCCCCCCAAAAAAAATCATTGTAGCGATCCAATCTCAATGCTCCATCTCCACGGTGAACGTCCCTTCTCTCAGACGCGTTTCGCATAAACAACGCTGCAGCATTAAATGTGTTCCGCTACGCAACTGTGCAACACGTACGAAGCTTTCCGCACGCGGTGTGAGGGCAACGAATTCCCAGACTCAAAGGCAGCCCATTGTCCTCGAGCTGCCTTCAATCAAGGCCCCCTGAGCCATCACTGCAGCCTCCTCGTCAGCGTCACTTGCCCACGTCGCGCTCCCACGCCACCGTTATCACGGCCAGGATAAGGAGCGAGACACTTCACTGTGACACAAGGCAGGCCACACACACACACACACACCCGCCCGCCCGCCCGCCACACCGCCGGCCCCACCGTTTGCCCCTACCCCTCCAGCCTCACCACCCCCCTCCCCGCCCGTCCCCCAATCCCCCCACTCCCCCCACTCCCCCCCCCCCAACTTGCCAATCTACTTTTCCTCGTGGCAAAGATTTGGGGTTGAACAATCTCCGGGCGATTGTTTATGTTTTTGTCGGGAGTCAGGACTGAGTGGCTTGAAAGTGACTTCTGTGGGTGAGTGGATGGATGGATGTGTGGGTGGGTGGGTGGGTGGATCGGTGGGTGGGTGGGTTTGTGGATGGTGGTGTTGGTTGGGTCAACGGCGTGCTGGGAGAGTGGCTTTGTGTGTAGACATAATGTACAATCTGTAGGTATCAGTGGCAGATACAAGGGGCGACTACAAACAACAAGAGATAAGAGTGAGACATTTCAGGGCTGCATCCTTCCCCTTTGCATTTAGGCAGATGCGGCACACACATCTGAACCGACGAGACAGAAAAAAACCAATAATGCAAGTGATAGAAACAATGATTTCAAATGAGACCATGAAGATTAGATGAAAAATATTTAATTCTTGAATGGAATTGTGAACTTCAATCGTTATCGTTCATGAAATTGCTCAGGGGTTGAGGGGGGAGTGTAGGGGGGGAGGTGATGAGTCTTAGAAACATTTTTTTATTTGATTTGCTTGTTGTCACAAATGGGATGAAGCACCCAGTTCCATACCTCGCAATCCCCCGATAAAAATCCACATCATGGAGTTCCGGATCATCGACGATCCAACGTTCACCGATTCACTCACCGGCAGTTTAGTCGTCTTCTTATCACTCTGCTATCGCTGCTACTACTACAGCTACTGTCGCCATGAACGTCACTCGGCGATTGCTTGCTGCCGTGTTAAATACATGAATACACAATGTGAACGCTGCTCTTACCACCGCACAATATACGCTCGCTCTCGTCGAGAGAGAGCGAGAGAGGACGACGCAGACGTGCCAGGAGGAACCACATGCACGCAGGAAAGGCAGCGGCCTAGAATTGCGTGATTACGCATTGCTCGCAACTTTGTACCCGTGGCTACACAACACGGGGAGGGGAGTCAAGGTTGTAATGAATGGGAAAAGAGAAAGTAACGGGAAAAGAGAGAGCTAGTGGGAAATTTAAAACGAGCTGTAAGACTAACATGTGTATTTAATTTGACCAGGTTAGGCCCACTGAGCTATGGATCTCTTTTCAGAAGCGACCTGGCCACCAATGATGGCTCGACGAAGTGGCTTATCACGTGGACATTTACAGCAGCCAAATACTATACAAGTATCACTTGATACAGTAAATTTAGCTGTGACGGTCCCATCTGATGACGGAGACTTGTGTTGCCTCCGAAACGTCGTGATTTATTATTTTATTTCTATTATTTTTATTATATATTTTTACCTACGTGACTTTACCGAAAAAATCTAAGAGTATGAATCCTTGCAGTCACGAAAGCTTCAAATCAGCCAAATACTCTAAACGAATATTTCTAAATGTATAGGGGGATAAGAAAAAAAAACCGGAGGACCCGGTGAAAAATCCAAACTCTAAATATAGAGCAGGCGTCAAGGTCGGGATCGAACCCATGGCCTCCTGCATACCAGGCGAGGTAGTTAACATAATAGGGAAAGAAATGGAGAAACGGGATCCAAGGGTCAAGAGAGATGAGGATGGGGGAGGAGGAGGAGGCTGGATGAAGCCCTCGATGCTGCTGCTGTACGGAGGAGCGGCGTCTGTTTTCACAGTGGGCGGCGGCGGTGGCAGGGAGAGGGAGAGGGATTCAGAGTGGAGGTGGCCACACAGAAGTAGATTATATATCTACATACAGCATTCAATGAGCATTAGGAGATAGTTTATTTACCGAGCACTGCATCCTTCCTTGGCAAGATACAAACCAGAGCCAGCCACCTCCCTCTTCCTTCTCTTGTGAGAGGAGCCATCCTACTGATCACCATCATCATTAATCATTATCGTAGTCTCATTATCTCATTCTCTCTCCATGCTACGCGCTCTCTCTGTCTCTCTCTGCTGGTTTGTTTACAGTTAGTGATCTCGGCCTTTTGTGGAATGGATGGCGTTGGGATGTGCTCTAGATTTTCGAATTAAAACCCCCCCAAAAAACGTTGAAACCCAGGCCTAGATGTTACATTTTGGACGATCCAAATAAAGACACGTTTTGGATTAACTAAAGAGAAGTCACGCCACGAATATGACGTCACTTCTGTTGTTTTCCTGCCAACAATACTGTTACAGGGCATAAGTGACGTCTTTTTTGTGAGCCTGAAGATACAGACTGATGTGAATATTTCTGGAAAAAATATACAAATCCCAAATCACAAATTCACCCCTAGGATGTTGACCCCCCCCCCAAATCAAGGCCACCTTATCCCATGTCGTCCACCGCCTCTCAGCTTAAAAACACAACTAAAGTTACTCAGTGGCCCAAAACACAGAGAGAGAGATTGCCTCCGTGGTGTAAATCACGTGTTTCACATCGTGTATCAGTGAGTTTGTGTCAGTAATGTGTTTCACGTGGTGTATCAGTGAGTTTGTGTTAGTAAGCTATACGTTTCACGTTGTGTACCAGTGTGTTTTGACGCCGACACGAGGTGCTGACGTTCCCTGTACACTTTCAAAATTCTACTGCACGGTATCCATGCTAAACCCTGTGTCCCGTGCCCCCTCCCCCCTCCACACACATTGAAAGGCTGGTGGGGGTAGGGGATGCGAACCATGGTCAATCCACTGCTAGGTGGCAGCTTACCCCAAGCCTCCACCACCCCGTTCACGATGACGTGATGTATCAATCCTACCCAACGCCTGAACGTGACTTGATTCTATCCCCTGCCGTACGTCCATGATGCTCTACGTGTAACCGTGTAGAACCACACACAAAAATACATCTAATTAATTTCACGGCCGCGACTGCAATAATTGACAAAGTTATTTGATTGATATATTGATTTAGTGGGCAATTGCCATATTGTTGATTTAAACCGCGCGAAAGCCCATTGAGGTGTCAACTCCGGTTTACAGGGTAGGCAACGTAGAGGTGTAAACACATCTGACTTTAGGGGCCGTCCATAAATGACGTCACGCGATTTTGGCCGATTTTTGACCCCCCCCCTCGTCACACGGCGTCACAAAAAGTCAGACCCCCCCCTAAAATATGATGTCACAAAGCTCTGCCCCCCCCAAAAAATTAAACATGCTTCAAAT
The DNA here is from genome assembly GCA_014621495.2 of Entosphenus tridentatus. Taxonomy (NCBI): domain Eukaryota; kingdom Metazoa; phylum Chordata; class Hyperoartia; order Petromyzontiformes; family Petromyzontidae; genus Entosphenus; species Entosphenus tridentatus. The sequence goes on from CM025625.2 coordinate 7,161,317, forward strand.
CGCTTTAAACTATTGTCATTGTAGTGCGTATTTAATGTGCCGTTGATGTTGTAGGATAACATTTTTACGTAAAAAAACGTCTATTTAATTAAATATAACGTGTTGTCTATATTTATTTAAAGTTGCGCATTTTGATGTGACGTCACATTTCTCAACACCCCCACCCCCTCGTCACACATCGTCACAAATGTCTGCCACCCCCCCCGCCCAGGTGCGTGACGTCATTTATGGACGGCCCCTTATCCCAGATTGGCCTGCTCCCCAGCCCCCAGCGAGTCAAACACGCGACGTTCGTTCCTCCGCCTGTACCTGCGCGGCCCCTTCACCTGTCGATCCACTGCTGGATGAGGGCCTCCCCATTGCTATGCTGAGATGTATTATTACAATCATTATGATACCCCAGAAAGCCTCAATGAGTCACTAGACCAGTGGCGATTAACCCTCACCGCAGCAGTGCACCCATTTGCTTATCACCGTTAAAACAACACGTGTATATATAATGTAAATACACAGGGGCTTGATGAAACAAAGTAGTTGGGACTAACGTTCTCGTGCTTAATTTGTGTTTTCGATTATTTACCTTCTAAAAAGAGCTGGCCACGTCCAGCACCCCCAGAAAGGGCATCTCGCACTCCCATCGGGTGCAGCGTACACCCAGGTTAATAATAAGAAGACGAACCACTGCTCGAGACTGTTTCAGGAGGGTGTTGATACTTTGGGATGTTTGGCCATGAATTTCATCTCGCACGCAGACCCGTACACTGTACTCGTGAAGACAAAGATAACGATCATCCATATAGCCTTCACAGGCTGCTTGGGCGAGTGCCCTTAGCAAGCATTTGTTAAGGCCGGTGTTGCCAGCAACATGCCTGGCCGCCTTTATACCCCAAGTCCCGATGTTTATACGTTGCACCGGGTGCTCATTTTAAGGCTGAGTCAAGCTAGGGGTGTCCCAGGACCAGTTCAGATATCGTTCGCCGCGAGTGATGGTCGCGGTAGGGAATCGATCTCAGGTTGCCGGGTTCATAGTGCAGTGCGCTAACCAATACGCAGTCACCCCACCCATAAAAAAGACAAACATCCCCCACCACCCCGCGTATAGCCTTGACAGACTGTTGGGGCAAGTGCTGTTAGCCAGCACCTATTAAGGCCGACACGGCACACGAAGGGGTGGGTGGCCACCACCACGCCCGGCCGCCTTTGTCTCCCTAGCGACGATGTTTACTACACACCGCTTAAGGTACTCATTTGAGGCTGAGTCGACCTAGGGGAGGGCCGTGACCGGTTCAGATAATCGTCACCGGTGTTGGCCGTGAACGGGAATCGAACTCGGGTCGCCGGGTTCGTAGCGCTGCGTAGCTACACTGCCGCTCGTTGACACACACACACGACACAGACTGATCTCGTCTGGATTTGAAGCTTTCGTGACTGCAAGGATTCATATTCTTGGGTTTTTTCAGTAAAGTCACGTAGGAAAAAAAAAATATTTTAGTTGTATTAATTTATTTTTTTACCTACGTGACTTTACCGAAAAAACCTAAGAATATGATCTCGTCCGCTCCATCTCTGTGGCGTGTTCTTCCCTAACCCCTTATTCGGCTACCATACCATCACCGGCCTCTCGTCCCTTTGGCCATCATCGTTATGACCCCCCTCCCACACCTCCTCCTGGCCTTGATGTGTCTTGCCCCGTGCCCCACACACGTTTTCTTCGTGAACAATGCTATCATCACCGTGCCACGGGGAAGGGAGAAGTGGGGATGAATGTTCAACAAACATCGATTGCATTGCCGCTAGTTTGCAATCACACGAGGCGGACTACGATTTGAACCGAGGCAAGTTTCCTGTTCATCGCGAGTTTCCGAGCCATTGGCGCTCGCCTCCCGTTTACTGCCCTAGCGGAGGCAGTGGTGGAAATTCCACATTCCTAAAGCGGGGAGGTGGTGGATGGGGCGAGTCTCTCCGCAGCGCAGCCGCTGTCGACCTCACAACAAAGTGGTGCTGGAGCCACCTGGCCGGTTGGTTATAAAGTAAAACAATTATATTATTTACAATACAATGGTGGATTGTTGTAGCGTCGGATCGTTATAGAAGGCGGTGTCAGTGGCAGTTGGGGAAGTGTTCATCCAGCAGTGGATTGACCAAGACCGATTGTGACGTGCAATGCCGATAATTTATAAGAATAATTACCGACACCTTTACACGTAATCAAAATGTGCGAAAAAGAGCTTTGCAGAGCTTTATCACTCATTGTATTCCTCTAGTATGAGACATATTCTGATTATGTTTGTGCATCTCTAGTTGGTGGTGGCAATTAATCGCTATGGGACAGAATTTGAGGTTCGTAGCTTTTAGGCAACTGGGCAGTGAGGGAAATCGGCTCTATCAAAACCAAATATATATTTAAGTACAATTCACTCATCGTCGCTATAAGCCATTCTGTCTCCACCAATTCGCCCAAACTGTGGCCGTTTCGATGGTGATGGTCGAACGCGGTGTGAAAGAGACAAAAAGCAGCCAGTGTCTGTTCGACATTTTGTGGAATAATTCACGGGTGAATTCACGGGAACAGTAACCGTGATGTCTCTATCCTGTGTATGTTATCTTTCGTTGTCCCTCCCCCGCATCTCCGATTAGCACGGTTGGCTACGTACGGCGCGAAAGAAGTTCAACGCACGTACGCGTGCGTACATAATCCACGCGTTCCTCATTCTATCTCTCGGTGAAAAAAAAAATTCCCCTCTCCTGGCTAGACTAAAACTCATACAATGTGGCATCGCACAGCGCCGCATTCCACGCCGCGTCTAGACACGGCACAGACGCCGCCAGTGCTGACACGAGAACAACGCCTTGGGAATCCGAAAGGTCGTCCTCAAATGGATAGACTTGATCCTGCCGTGAGAATGTGGACACTTCCAACAGTGGCTTAGGCTCAGGATGGCCCGCAAAGTGCCTCCTTGGAGAAAAAGCAAGCGGATCACATTACAAGGCCAACCTGAACGACTTTAGAACGCGCGTGTTCAGGACAGCTTTGTATGCCCGCGAGACTCGGACATTGAAAAAGACTGACAGAGATAAGATATTGGCACCAGAAATGTCTTGGAGACTGCAACTGAGCTGGACCCAACGAGTGACCAACGTAGAAGGAAGAAATAGGTCGCACATAGAAGACGACCTGAAGGTTACGAGAAAGAAACTGGCACTAGATGGACACCATATGTAGTAGGATGGACAACAACAGATACATGAAAAGCGTGTTGTTGTTGTTCGGAGAGAAAAACGGAAGGAACCGGAAAGAGAGGTAGACCTCACGGAGAGAATGGTTTGACGGTGACATCGTCAGAGATTGGTGCCGGAAAGACGTGGCCACTACTCGAGCCGTATCGGCACACAAGACAGAGAGGAAAGTGGAAACAAGACGACATGTGCAGTGGACACCTACGGGGCTATCTGCCCCATGGATCGTGATGATGACGATGATGATTATATTATGAGCGTACTCCTTTACCCAGTGAAGCCTCACTGTGTCTCCCCTTATTTTAACATTTTCCGCAGTGTCCTGCTAATATTTTCGCAGTCATTGCGAGGGGTGTGGGGGTAGATGAAGTCTGATGCGTAACCCCCCAAATGAGTTACTTTTGTGAGTACTTTTTTTCCCTAATTTGGACCGTGACGCGGCCACACGATGGTAACGGGGATCCGTGACCGCCCACGGTGAAAGCAACACACTGCTTGTGGTTGTTGTTTGTTCACGGTTAACACGCCCGCAGTGACGATAACCAGGGCGGCCGCTGGATTCGAACCCGTCAACCATCTGCGACAACAAGCGGCGAATTTGTACGACCGCATCGTTCGCTCCGTTCGTTTCTCAGTCCGCTTTGTCCTGGTGAGGGTCGCGGCGGCTGCGTATTGAGTAGTGGCGGTCCCACACCTCCATTTCCCTGGCTACAGACTCCAGCACTACTACACTATACACTACTACACTATACACTACTACACTATACACTACACCATACACTACACTACTCTACACTATACACTACTACACTATACACTACTACACTATTCACTACTACACTATACACTACTACACTATACACTACACTATACACTACACTACTATACACTACATTATACACTACACTACTATACTCTGCTCCACTACACACTACTATACACTACACTACTATACTCTGCTCCACTACACACTACTATACACTACACTACTATACACTGCTACACTACACACTACTATACACTACACTATACACTACACTACTATACACTACTATACACTACACTACTATACACTGCTCCACTACACACTACTATAAACTGCTCCACTACACACTACTATGCACTGCTACACTATACACTGCTCCACTAAACACTACTAAACACTACACTATACACTATACAACTACTATACACTGCTCCACTACACACTACTATACACTACACTACTATACACTACACTACTATACACTGCTACACTACACTATACACTACACTACTACACTATACACTACACTACTACACAACACCGACTCTGGCTCTTCCTGGGGAACTCCCAGGCCTTCCCAGGCCAGCCGAGCGACATCGTCCCCCCAGCGTGTCCTGAGAAGGCTCCGGGGTCTCTCCAATCATTGTGATTTCCTAAAAAAATTCACGTAAATATTTTCTAACACCAATAAAAGATATATAATCAATCGAGAAACGATAATCGCGATCTGAGTACATTTTGCAAAACGGATGGTTACGGAGATTGCGGACCTTATACCTCAGACGATGCGTCGGAGTGCCGTCAAATAAATCACGTGGCAACCCCACTGACAATCATAGCCTTGCACGAGTTAAATTGGACTTAATTCACTCCGCTCTCACCACCGCGCTCCGATTAACATCACGGGTTATGTACATCTGTACGGTGGAGCGGTGGCTCAGTGGTTGGCACACTGCGCTATGATTATCCCATACCATTACAACTCTAATGCTATAAACTATTTTTTTTGTTTTCGCAGGTAAGGCCCACTTGAGCTATGGATCTTTTTTCAGAAGCGACCTGGCTATCACAAATGATAGCTCAACGAAAGTGGCTTATCATCACGTGGACATTTACAACAGCTAAATATGTGGAGGGAAAACGCAGAGGACCCGGAGAAAAATCCACGCGGTCACGCGGAGAGAGAGAACGGGGAGAGAGAGATACACTCGAATTCCAAATATACAGCAGCATGCGCCAGGGCTCGAGATCGAACCCACGACCTCCTGTACACAAGGCGAGGGAGTTAACATCTCCTAGCCACCGCGGCGCCTATTATCGTTAATCTCATGTCGTGCGATGAATCGCAGTGTCGCCATATCGCAGCGACCCGCCATCCACCATCGAAATCTCCTCCCCCCCACCAACCCCAACTCCACCACCCCTGCCGAGACTCTAGCAGATAAGAGGAGACACGCGTGGGGTGAGCGAGATAAGATCGCTCGACACATCCCCAGCATCAGCACGTCATGACGCTTTTAAGGAGCGACTCTAATTTGAGCCGAGAGAGAGTGAGCGAGTGCCACACGGGGTTCGTGGTGTGTGGCTGCCGCTGCTGAGTGTGGGTGGCTCTGGCTTGATGGGTGGTGCCTATTGGTAGGCGGTAGCGGTGAATGATCGTGGTGGCGGTGGGTGGCTGTGGGTGGTAATGGATGTGCAGTTCGTAGCTCCACTACGAACCCGGCGACCCAGTGACAATTGTCTGAACCGGTCCTGGGCTTCCCCTAGGTCGACTCAGCCTCCACATTAGTGCCTGGTGTGGTGTGTAAACATCGCCACTGGGGAGACAAAGGCGGTCGGGCGTAGTACTGGTCACCCACCCTCTCGTGTGCCGTGTCGGCCTTCATAGGTGTTCGCTTACAGCACTTGACCCACCAGTCCGTTAAGGCTACACGGCGGGGTTTTTCCCTTTTCTTTGCAGTTTGGTGGTAGTGGATGGTGGTCGGTTATTGTGTTGAGTAGCGGTGTTGGTGGGTGTTGGTAGATGATGGAATAATGTCTGGTGGTAGTTGGTGGTGATGGTTGTTGTAGCGCAGGGTGACAACGTGTGGCGATGTGTAGTGTGGTCACGATGTGGGGTGTTGTTGCGTGTTCATGTTGGCTTTGTGACGTTGTGTGACGTTGTACGGTGAGGATGGGTCCATGATGTTAGGCGATGTCGCGTGACGGTGCTGTGCGATGACTGTGCGGTGATATTGGCCGATGTTGCACACGCAGTGTGATGGGTGCTGGTGGTGGTGATGTTGTGTTGCGATGTTGGTCAGTGTGGATGGCTGAGAGGGGAGGGGTTGCAGGACCCCTTGGTGCGGGTGGGGGGGGCTTTGCTCACTGCCTGGGAACCAGCCAGGAGGTTCCTGCCATTCTGCCTGCTCACAATACCCCGGGAAAACAAGGCTCTACTCCCCGCCACCACCACAACCACAACAACAACCACCGCCACCACCGCCACAACAACAACCGCTACCACCACCACCACCGTAACCACCACCACCGCCATAACAACCACCGTCGTCACATCCGGCGGCTACGCCACCACCACCTCCATCACTACCACCACCACTATTACCACCACCAACTCCATTATTAGCACCATTACCACCACCACGCCACAAGCACAATTATCACCATCACCAAATCCATTACTGCCACTACCACCACTGCTGCCGCCATCCAGCAGTATAAATCGGTGGACCACAGGTAGTTGATCACCAGGTCGCGTGTGGTGGGGTAAAGTGTGGGCACTCCCACCTCTCCAAAGACGCATGGGCAGTGGGCAAGAGTAGGCCAAAATACACTTTAGAGGAGCTGCCTGAAGCTCCCTTATCTGCCAGCAGTGGTGCGAGCAAGCAATTGCAGGGCTGCCCCTTTACCATATTCGGTATTGAAAAGCCAACGCATTCTACATGTGCACTTTTACTCCCATGTATGGTGTTTATAATAATTTACAAAAGATGGGTGTGCCCCCTGCACAAGAGAATTTGTCATTGAATGTATTGAAGGACAACAATAATAATAATACATGTACCTTGTACTGAACCAGGAAGGCCTCCACTGAGTCTCACGACTCTCTGACAGGAGGGTGCTCCACTGAGATGCTTGGCCAATTCCGCTCACCATGAGTGTTTTAGCTTCACGTGGGAGGAAATCGGAAAACCCATCACGTGGGATCTTGAGGCATCAGACGCGCTAAACCTCGGCCCAACCGCCAATCTCTACCGATTACGACCTCACGATGACTGGTGGCCGGGTGGCGTAGAGGTCAGAGGTCAGAGCTGTGAGCCAGCACCGCTGGGAGCCTGGGTTCGAATCCAGGGTTCGACTCCCTGCGATTAGACAGGGCTCTATAATGTAGCTAGTTGATCCATCTCAGCACGGCCAACCATTAACTGCGCACACACAAAAACAAAGATCTCCCGTATAGTATTGACAGGCTGTTGTGGCAAGTGCTGTTAGCGAGCACCTATGAAGGCCAGGACAGCACACGAGGGGGTGGGTGGCGACCGCCTTTGTGTCCCTATTGGCGATGTTTACACACTGCACCAGGTACCCATTTGAGGCTGAGTCGACCTCGGGAAATTAAAAACACTACACATGAAACTTGGCAAATACCCTTCAACCGTTTGGCTTCATTGGTTTGTTTCAGACGTAAATGTTTAGAATTCTATTGACACATCGATGCCTCCAAATTAATACCAATTCTCAAGTTCGTGTACAATGTTGCATGCGATTGGTTCCACGTGTTCCCCACAGCCACTCGAGGCCACCACATTCAAAATGTTTCTGAATTACCACCACCACTGGTTGCGCGCTGCGTTATCATCGCAGCTACCTGAGTTTAATAGTAATTCATGGCCACGGCTAACATCAGTGGCAAGTAATAGCCGCACCGGTACTCAGACCCCTCCTCCTTCGCCAACCCACACTGACCAGCGTGGTGAAGTAAACCCCCCCATGGTGAACTTACTAAAGAAGGCTGTTCGGTAACCAAGGAAGGCGAAAGGCAAGGGAGAAGAAGCGACATAAGGGGGGGAAGGATGGAAAAGGAACGGAGAAACGGGAGCAGAGGCTTCAGGAGAGAAGAGGGTGGGGAGGACGATGCTACATCAGGGCCTCGACGCTGCACGGCGAAGCAGCGTCTATAACCACAGAAGTCACGTGATATACGGGAGGTTTAAACTGAGTTAGGTCTAGAGATGTAGATCAATAGATGTGAGGGAAATGATTCAAAGGCACGTGCTTCAGCTGAGTTAGATATACAGATGTTCTACGTGTTCTGTAAAACATCTAAATGTGTTTGTCAAACGGACAAATCTTTGTTTGCCATATGTATCCCTTTGGGAAGTTGTTGAAGACGAACTGGGATAAACAATTATGCAATACGCAGGTTGGGTGTGCCTCGGGAAAACTGAACTTGGCAATGAAAATGAACAAAACCCCACCACGTGTTTTGTCGCGAGCTGCCACGTTACGTATCGACGAGAAGAAAGTGGAACTAAAGCTGAAAAGTGTGCAACTGATTTTAGCGTCGGTGGTAATAACGGTGGTAGTATTGGTGGTGGTGGTAGTTACGGGAGTAATGGTTTTGGTGTTGGTGCCAATGACGGTAGTGGCACTAATGGTAGTTGTAGTTATTACAGCGGTAGTTTTGGTGATGGTGGTTATTGCGTGGTAGTTGTAGTTATGCGAGTAATGGTTTTGGTGTTGGTGATACAAATGGTAGTAGTTATTATAGTAATGGTATTGGCGGTGTTAATTACGGTGGTCGTCCTGTTAGTCGTGAAAGCTATAACAGGACTGCCTTTGTTGGTAATTACGGTGGTAATGGAGGTTATGATGATGATGATAATGCTTTTGGTAGTAGTGGTGGTGGTGGTAATCCTGCGAGTAGTAGTAGTGGTGGTGGAGTTGAGAGAGGGTGGCCTAGGATCTTTGCCCCATGAGTCCCAAGTCTAACTCACTCCGTGCCTCCTAGGCGCCTTGTTCAAATAGCAGCGGCTCTTATCAGAGCCAGAGCGGTTATGGCTTAAGTCAGATTCCGTTTTTAGACTGTGGAGGGGGCGGGGTGGTGGGAGGTAGGGGGGGGCTGTGGGGGGGGGGTGGTCTACGGGAGGGGTGGGGGGTGGGAGACAGAAGAAGAGAAACAGCGGCGGGTGAAAAGAAAACTGAAGAGACACAAAAAAAAGTGAAATACTTAATAAGAGACTGGCCATTGGCCAAACATAACAAAGCAACAATCTCCTTAAAAAAAAAGAAAATATCACGAACAAATTTTTTTTTTTTTACAGAGACTTGGAATAACATCACGTTGCCTTACAGACTCGCTGTTGTTGGGCCCGTGGCGAGCGTTCGTTGGCGAGCACTCACCAAGGGTGGCACGGCGGCGCACCACGATGCGCCGGTGCCGACATCACCCCAGTCCTTGTTGCTCACACCCACCGCGCAAGCTGCCTCATGGAGACACTGGGAACCCTCCGCCCCCCCCCCCCCCCCCCCGTTAGTTCTGTTGGCGAGCACCTATTAAGGGTGGTACGACACACGAAAGAGTACTAATATGCCGTCCCCCATACAAAGACAAAGACCCCCCTTACAGCGTTAACAGACTGTTGGGGAAAGTGCTGTTAGCGAGCACCTATGAAGGCCGTAACGGCACATGAGTGGTGAGTGGCCAGCACCACGCCCGACCGCCTTTGTCTCCCCAGTGGCGATGTTTTTACACACCGCACTAGGTACTCATTTGAGACTGAGTCGACCTAGGGGAGGCACAGGACCAGTTCAGATGATCGAAACACACAAACTCCCCACGAAACACGCACACACACTTCCAATGAAACACACACACTCCCCACGAAGCACACACACACAACTTTCAAGAAAACACACATACTCCACACGAAGCACACACACACTCCCCACGAAGCACACACACACACTTCCCACGAAACACACACTTCCAATGAAACATACACCCTCCCCACGAAGCACACACATCCAAAGAAGCACACACACACACTCATCCCATGCTCGATCATGAGAATTAGGAATTTCCATTTAGACAATTTCGAATAGGCTTAAAGCCACCATTGAAAATGAGTGCCGATTTATTTTTCATTTTCGCAAGAATACACTTAGAACTTTACTTGATCGACATCATCGACAAGGAATGTTTCCCGGCGACAGATTTGTCTAAGGCGAGAGCGTCTCAGCGGCCCTGCCAATGACCAAATCTACCCGAATGCATCAGATCTCAGAAACTAAGCAGGCTTTCGGCCTAGTGTTGGTATTTGGACGGGAGACCGTCTGGAGTGCAGGATCCTGTAGGGTTTTAGTGGCAAGTAGGCTCGGAGATTGTAGCGCCGCAATGGATTCCGGAATCCATTTGTGCGGCGCATTAATAACCGAACTGTGCCCCTCGTATACTGCCCAGTGGCTTTACTCCGGGCCCTCTGGTTTCTTGAAGACACGCGCGCACGCACTTGCACGTGATTCGATACAATCCCAACGGAAGGCAGGAATCCTCCTGAAAACGAGTCTTGAGACTTGGCGAAACTTTCTTGGCTAAAATAAATTGGCCTCTGTACCGCCTATAAAAAAGGGTCATCGCCCGAAACGTCGTCTATTTTAGAATAGTTTATTTTGTTCGCGTTAGTATCTTAGGGCAGCGTTGTTGATTCATGTGTCGAGTACACTGCAAATTGCACGTGGCTCTTTCGTCCGAACGATATCATCGTCATAGTCGCTATTAACCTGCGCGTGTGTGTGCGCGTGTGTGTGGGTCTTTGTGCGTGTGTGTGGGTCTTTGTGCGTGTGTTTGTGTGAACATCGAACACGACCCGAGCCAGAATCATTCTCGACGCGACCACTACCAAGGGCAGGTGACGAAGTCCCCTATCGATCGGATGCGCGCGCGCGCGTGTCTGTGCCTCTGTCTGAGGTCGAATCAGCCTCAAATAAGTACCTGGTGGGGTGTGTGGTAAACATCGGCACTGGGGAAGACAAAGGCGGCCGGGCGTGGTGTTGGCCACTCACCCCCTCGTGTGTCGTGCCAGCCTTCATAGGTGCTACTCGCTAACAGCACTTGCCCTAACAACCTGTTAAAGGCTATATGGGGAATCGTTTGTCTTTGTGTGAGCGTGTGGGGAGCGTTGGTGCCGCGGTTAGCGCGTTGCGCTAAGAACCCAGGGATCCGACTTCGATTCCCGCTCACGGCCACCACAGCCACCACTGACCATTATTTGAACCGGTCCATTGGCCTCCCTCTAGGGCAGCGTTCTTCACTGCAAGGCTCGTGGGCCACTGGCGGTCCCTGGTGGCCTTTAGCGCGGCCCCCTGACGTGTGACCCTCGACAATACACAACACGTGACAACAACTCCCATCGTCATCATCATCGTGCTGCTGTCAAACCCCAGCAATAGTTTCAAATGGCGTGGCGGCCCTCACACTAATGACGTCTTCTCGGCAGAAGTGTCCCCCCCCCCCCCTCTGAAAATGAGTGAAGAACACTGCTCTAGGACCTCGGTCGACTTATCCTTAAAAAAAGTAGGTACCTGGTGCGATGTGTATAAAACATCACCACTGGGGAGACAAAGGCGGTCGGGCGTGGTGCTTACCACCCACCCTCTCGCGAGCCGTACCGACCTTTATAGGTGCTACACGTTAACAGCACTTGCCCCGACAGTCTGTAAAGGCAACTACGTGGATATGTTTGTGTGTGTGTGTGTAGAGGGGACGGCATTCAGGGGCCGAGTGAGTTTACTGCGGATTATACTGCCCCGTTTACGGGGTGTTTATGTAGCGCGTGAGGCCACTGGGCACAATCTGCTATGATCACGACCTCGCAAACTCTCTCGCGTTTCTCAGCGCTCGTACGTAGCAAGGATGGGGGAGTGGGGCGGGCGGTGATGGCCAGGGCGGGCGGGGATGGCCAGGGCGGGCGGGGATGGCCAGGGCGGTCGGGGATGGCCAGGGCGGGCGGGGATGGCCAGGGCGGGCGGGGATGACCAGGGCGGGCGGGGATGGCCAGGGCCCTTGCCCCGAGCGGCCGCCCTCTGCCTTGCTAGG
>CM025625.2:7213417-7232652 GCA_014621495.2 Entosphenus tridentatus
TCAACAGGCACCTGATGAAGACTGCTTGTGTTGCGATCGAAACGTCTGGGTTTTTGCTTTAATTATTTGGTATTTTTTTTAAAAACTTATTATTTTATTTGTATTTTCTATCCACGTGACTTTACCGAAAGAACCGAGAATACCACGACCTCCTGTATACCGGGCGAGGGAGATAACATCTCGCCACCGCGTTAAGACAAGTGAGTGGGCATGGGCAGGACGCGTCGTGGTTACAAGAAGCGATGGAATCAGTTAAAGTGCTGGGGGGCTCACTTGGATTGTGACATCATCAAAGGATCGCGGGAGGTGGTCTGCGGCTCGTGGGACGTCTTCATCCAGCAGTGGACTGACCATGGCCGATGATAACGACGACGTTCATAAAAACAACGATTTCCACCCCGACTCAGAACAGCGTTAGAATTGACATTAAGTCAGTCACGATGCTTTAACACTCGACAATGGCTATTCTCGGCCACAACAGAGAGGGAAGGAGGTACCATACAAGGGGGGATAAAGACAAAGATCCTCCGTATAGACTTAACAGACAATTGGGGCAAGTGCTGTTAGCGAGCACCTATGAAGGTAAGCACGGCACACGAGGGGGTGGGTGGCCAGCACCACGCCTGACAGCCTTCGTCTCCCCAGTGGCAATGTTTACACCCACCGCACCATGTACTCATTTGAGGCTGAGTCGACCTACGGGTGACCAGGGACCGGCTCAGATATTCGTCACTGGTGTTGGCTGTGAGCAGGAATCGAAATCGGAACTCGGGTCGTCGTCGGGATCGTCGCGCAGCGCGCTAACCGCTGCGCCACCACTCCTCAAAGTGGTGGGCGGAGGGGAAACGCTCACACTCATATCCACATCCCGAGTGGAAAACTCCATGAGTGGGATGAGACCCAAAAGAGCAAAGCACGCGGACTACTCTCACGAGCCCCCAAATCCTTAATAACCTTGCTCAATTCAAGGCAAATGAAAGCCCTTTATCTACAGCGGCTTTGATAGGGCTATTCGTTGCGAGCCGTTTGACGTTTTTGGATCTTCGGTGCTCAGCACAACTTTGTTAACAAACAAAGAAAACCCCCACGCATCCAAACGCACACGGCCCATCCATTGCAACCACAACGCACTGTCAGTGCAAGTGCTGTTAGCGAGCACCTGTTAATGCACGATGGGGTCGGTGCAGTCAGCAGCACCGCGCCCAACCGCCTTTGTCTCCCCAGTACTCATCGTTTCTATAGGTCGCACCAGGTGCTCATCTAAGGCCGCTGTTATAGTAGTGATGTTAGAGCCAAAACTGCAGGTATTGTTTTAGTGTATGTAACTTCTTTCGCACCGTACGTCGCCAACTGTTCTAATCGGAGGCGTGGCTTATTTTAATCCTCGATGGTACAAGGTGCACAACTGTTCAGTTAAAACACCCACTTAATTTGTTTAAACCTTTGATTTCTGTTACTAATATCACTCGCCACTGATGTTAGCCGTAAGCGCGAATCGAACTCACTACATTCATCCGTTCATTCAGTCTTTCGTCCGTTCATTCCATATTTCATCCGTTCACATTCAATCATTCACCGGCCATTTAATTATTCGCCGTTTAATTCAAGAACAGCATTTCATCCGTTCAATCAATATTTTGTCCGTTCAATTCAATCATTCACCGGTCATTCAAACACCCCCCCCCCCCCCACCAGTTTGGTTTAGTGACTGCGGCGAATGCGTGCGGAGTTTATCATTCAACCAGGCGAGATGCCACCGAGTCCACACGTCTCATTCGCGATGGATCTGTGGCTTTACGGAGTTGGAGGAGGGAGCTGGAGGAGAAAGGTGCAAATACAAACAGGCACGGTGCAAACACAGCCAAGCTATTTGTCATCTTACCAGGAGGGCCTTAGTCGGGGTGGCACGGCTACATTGGGATGGGTTAGCCAGTTCCAGCCAGAGTGGTTTGCTCTTCACGTTAGTATATTAACCTGAAGAGCACGAGTCATCAGGGAGGTTGGGAGTGATGGCGTGTAATTCAGTTTAAGTTGGTTTGGTTAATTATAAGACAGCAGACTCAAATGCGCCTCTTTGTCAGTCTGTCAGGGCAACAGTTCTGCTTGACGAATGCACCTTTTCATCGTCATCAGTATCAGCCATGGTCAATCCACTGCTGGACGAGGTGCCTCCCCCACACTGCCACCACCTCTTACAATCCCACGTCATAATCCACCCGGCACCTGCACGCGAGCTGATTTCATCGCTCCATCTCCTCGGTGGATTTCCCTCTTGGGAGTGTTTCCCTCCATCAGCCGCCACTCCGTTATTCTCCTCGACCATCGGCCGTCAACCCCGACGTCTCCTGCCCAAGGCCCCTTTTTCCTTGTACTTCTAGATACACCCTGCACCTACGTTTTCAAGTTTCAAGTTTTTTCAAGTTTCATTTATTAGGTGTAGCCCTGTGTTCCATTCGGCTCTTGAATCGAGTGCAACCGCAACACACAAAAAAACAAAAACATGAACAAGAAAACATCTTATATGTATGGTCTCTAAGCCACGTGTTCATCTATTCGTCTCTCTCTGAATGTAATGCCAAGCGTACATCTCTCCAAGACTGAGTTCATCACGAGAGTCTAACCTAAAGCGCGTCGCCGTCTCTCTCCTTCGCCCGTTGCATTGACACGTGATGCGCGCGCTCGATCGCTCGCGTGTGTGCGTGCGTGCGTGCATTTCGTGCCTGGACAGGCGCCGTTGTAATTGACGGCGAGCTGACATCTGCCCGCAGTTCATCATTCGGCCGGCCACATTTGCCAGCGCAAGAGTTTAATTGCCCGAGAATTAAAACAAAAAAAACACAAACGACGTGGGCGGGACACGTGAAAGAGAGAGCTAGCGTGTGTGAGTCCATTAAAACCACACGGTTGCTGAGTCAGCCGTTTGCTTAACAAACAGAAGCAGAAACTCCATTATGTGTCTCCACGTATTGGCCTAATGGCTCTCCGGTCCAATAGTATCAGGCAACGTTGGTTTAAGCAAGAGATATATGAGTACAAATTGCAAAGGTACATAAATTCCTGCCGATGTTTCAACACCTAATTAATGCCGACCCAAGAAGTTAGGTTCACCTACCGAATTGCCACTGGTGATGTGCATGGGTAGAATTTGGACCAGTGTCCTTGAGATGGACATTTATACATCATCATCATCATCATCATTCATCTCACCATAATGTGTCCATCAATTAACATCCAAATATCAGTATCATCATTATCAGCTAGCAATCGTCCACCAATCTTGTATCCATTCATCATTCAATCCATTGTCATAATTAATGTTAATATAAAAAATACTAGAATTACATATGAAATATTTATAAACCAATGCAATTTAAGGAAGATCGTTTCAAATCAGTGCATATTGCCTCCCGCAGCAAATTAAATAAGAAACACAAGTAAGATTAATGAAGTCAAAGACAGCGTAGTGACTCAAGAAAAGTAAGTGGGCCTGGACAGAAACACATCGCTTGGAGGAGATGATGATCGATGGCAGGTTGGCAGCCAAAGGAGAGAACACACCCATTGGATGGTTGCCTGGTGAGTTCATGCGATATGGACATTGATTCGGGCCAGCTTTCATCCCACAGTGGATAAATGTCATGATTAGCAACATCACGATGATCTAATCACCATCTACCGCCATCTATCCATCCATTACCACCAATTCACCCTTATAATCATATCTTAACCATCTTCCATCATCTATATATCAATGCATCATCTGCAATAATCATCAGCCATGGTCAATCCACTGCTGTATGAAGGCCTCCACAAACTTCCGCAACCCCTCACGATCTTGTGACCTCACAATCCTCCTTGCACCTGCACACGAACTCTGATTCCATCGCTCCATCTCCTCCGTGGACGCCTTATCCCACACGTTCAATCATCACTATCAACAACACCATCATAAACCCATCATCACGATCTAGCCATCATGATCTAACCATCATCATCTAACTATCATCATCTCACCATCATGATATAATCATCACCATCATCATCACCACCGTGCATCATTGCGTGTCCATGGGAACTTTTTATTTATACTAAAGTAATACAAAAGTGACTACAAGTGATTTAGAAGTGAGTAGTTTTTCAAGATTTAAGATTATACTGTAAATTACTTTCACGAATCAGCCCCCAAATATAGTCTCCCATCATGTTCTCGTTATACTGTCCTTGGTAGCGGCGTTCAAAGTCCAGTATAGCCTGGTGGAAGCACTCGCCTTGCTACTCCAAGTACGCTCCCATGTTCTCCTTGAATTTATCAAGATGAGCATCAAGGATACGGACTTTGAGGGACACCCTACAGCCAATTGTGCCATAGTTCTTCACCAGAGTCAACCAACTCCACGTAGTTTTCGACCTTGAGATTGCCCAGGAAGCCAGTAACCATTGCGACAAAGCTGTTCCAAGCCACTTTCTCCTTCCTAGTGAGCTTCTTGTGGAATTAATTGCACTCCAGGATCTTCTTTTTCTGTGGTCTGACGAAGAAACCGGCTTTGAACTTTGCTCAGACAGCTTAGGGAAGAAGTCTTGATGGTAATTGAAGGCTGCCGACTCCTTATCTACAGCTCTGACAAATTGTTTCATAAGGCCCAATTTGATGTGCAGTGGTGGCATCAGCACCTTCCGGGGGTCCACCAGTGGCTCCCAGATGACGTTGTTCCTCCCCACAGAGATCTCTGTCCGTTGTGGCCACTCACACCTGTGGTAGTGCGCCTTGGTGTCCCTGCTGTCCCAAAGGCAAAGATAGCAGGGAAACTTGGTTAAACGGTCTTGGAGACCCATCAGGAATGGCACCATTTTGAAGTCTCTGGGGACCTCCCAGCCATACTCATCATACTTCAAGGCATCCAGCAAGGTCTTGATGCTGTTGTAATCCTCTTTGAGGTGCACCGAGTGAGCCAGGGGAAGAGACGGGTACTTGTTACCATTATTGAACAGCACGGGTTTGAGGCTCCTGGATGAGCTGTCAATGAAGAGGTGCCACTCATTCTGGTTACAGGCGATTCCGATTGCCTCAAACAGACTGGTCACATTGTGGCAGAAGCAGAGCCCATCTTGACGGGCGAAGAAGCTGCTAAAAGGTTGGTGATGCTTCCTCGGATCTGCGACTTGCACACTTTTATCCAACAAGTTCCACTGCTTGAGCCTAGATGTCAAAAGTTCAGCATTGGACTTTGTGAGACCAAGATTTCTGATCAAGTCGTTGAGGTCTCATTGGTTGGGGTAGTATGGGTTTCTCTCCTCAGCTCCACCTCTGAAATTGTCATCTGGATCTACAACGGCTTCCTCGCTCTCTGACTTGCTGCTCTCTTCTAAAGACGGCTGCTCTCTCTCCGGAGGAGTGGGTACGGGGAGCTCATGGCAGTGTGGCACCGGGGCGATGGATGAAGGAAGGTCCGGATACGTGATAGCAGGTGAATTCTTGCCAGTCCGACGTTTGGAAGGGTCCACCATGCAGAAGTAGCAGTTGCTTGAGTGGTCACTCGGTTCCCGCCAAATTCTTGGGATTGCAAACTTCATGGCTCGCTTTTCCCCTCTGTACCATCTTACAAATATACATGTACTTCACCCATGACTAATGTGTAAGATATTCTCGCAAAAATTTTCATATATTATATATTTTTTCAATAACATTGAAAATTGTAAAACATTTTAAAATTATAAACTTTTACAATTACATTTTTTCAAACATATTTTATAACGTAAAATTCAGAGCAACAATTGTCCATTGTTCGCAGGTGAAATGAGGTGTCCAGGGTTTGTCTTGATCCCCGACAGGCATGCCGAAATATCCCTTGTAGGCCTCGCACATCTTAGCAGACGCTTCCACAGAGTACTTTTTCGCTCTTGTCTTGATAAATTGGCCGCAGACATAGAAAAATGTGTCTGCCAGATGCTTGCAGCCTCTTGATGCCATCTCAGAAAAATGCAGATATGTATCCACTTAGGCATCTGGAACTAAACTGAACTGGTGGGCTTAAAGCCCCTGTATTTATACTACTATTTATATTACTGGAAAGTTCTGGAATTTTTTAGAAGTTTACTCCAAGTTTTTTCAGCACTGAATCTATCTGGAATGTTCTGGAAAATAGGTAAATTTCTAAATATCAATGTCCTGGTCACAAAAGCAAAGTTTGTAGAGAATAATTGCCATTTTCTGTACTTTTGAGGCATAAGCAATTAGGAAATAATACTTACTACCCAGGAACAAAAAAATTGTTACACCAGTGAAATCGATTGGGCAAGCCTGGCTCATTGTTTACTCCTGCGGGCAACGCATTCCAACAGCGGGATGAGTTGCTAATAACGCGTGCTGCACTATATTCCCGTGTCTGTATGCATGTGTATCTATGCATGGATGCTCGCTAAGAGCACTTGCCCCAACAGTCTGTTAAAGGCTATAGGGAGACCTTTGTATTTGTCTATGTATTTGGGAAGCAGTAGTGCAGCGGTTAGTGCACTGCGCTATGAATCCGGCCACCCGGGTTTGATTCCCGCTCACGGCCAACACCAGTGACGAACCGGTTCTGGGCCTCCCCTAGGTCGACTCAGTCTCAAATAAGTACCTGGTGCGTTGTGTGAACATCGCCACTAGGAGAGACAAAGGCAGCCGGGCGTGGTGCTGGCCACCCACCCCCTCGTGTGCCGTGCCGGCCTTCATAGGTGCTCGCTAACAGCACTTGCCCCAATAGTCTGTTGAGGATATACGGGAGATCTTTGTCTTTGCGTATCTATGTATGGATGCAGTCGTATCTATAATAACCTCCATCTCCGTATATATATGCATGAGTGTATATCTATGCGTGCATGTGTATCTATGCAGTAGTGTGGTGGCTATCGCACGATCTGAGTAATGTGGATAATAGGACGCCGTTCCACAAGGCAGGACAGAAACAACCGCGGAAAACCACGGATTATCGCGGATTATAGGAAGAAGAATATGGGGTGCGGATAATGGGATAAGCATTCATGAAACCGACAGCTCCCGTGGATAATAAGGGTCGCGGGTTCTAGGGTAGCAGATGAGCGGAGTTCTTATCCGCGACCCGCAGTGCCACAGTCGCTACAATTGATATACTCTGTACGTGCTCATATAGATTCTGAAATCACGATGGGCGAGGAGTGTAAAACTCTTGAAGCCTGTTTGCGGACAGCGCTTTTGAGTGTCACTTGCGTGTAGAAGTCTCGTTCGGGCTGCCCACACCGCCCTCTCGTGGAACATGTGGGAACTACACGCCTAAGGGGAAGCCGAATGAACTTTGATTAGAATCAGAGTACAGTAAAACCTTGGATTGCGAGCATAATTCGTTCCAGAAACGTGTTTATAATCCAAAGCACTCGTATATCAGTTGTGATCACGTGACGCTCGGCAGACAAAGCGTAAACACGTACTACTCGTATTGCAAGACCTCGCTCGTTTATCAAATTAATATTTATTTTTAAAAAATGCTCGTCTTGCAAAACACTCGCAGACCAAGTTACTCGCAATCCAAGGTTTTACTGTATTTATTTATACTGGAGGAATCCGATGAGCTATTAAGCTCTTTTTTATCACAGAGGTGCAGTAGCGGCGCGGGTAAGAACGTCACAACAACAAACACTAACAAAAACACCGACTGGTTCGCCGGTTGGACTCCCAGCGTGACAACAATTACCCAAGCTCTGCAGCCCTATATGTGCTAAGATATTCTTGGTTATTTCGGTAAAGTCACATAGAAGGGAAATAATAAATATAAAACAATAAAATTCTCACGACGTTTCGATCGCAGCACAAGCAATCATCATCAGGTGTGAAACCCACAGCAAGAACATTTGATGATTGCTTGTGTTGCAAGTTGCGCATTTTGATGTGACGTCACATTTCTCAACCTCCCCCCGTCACACATCATCACAAATGTCTGACGTTCCCACCCCCAGGTGCATGACGTCATTTATGGATTTTTTGCTTTTTAGTTTGTTGTCCTTCCGCCGCACCTCCGATTAGCACGGTTGGCTACGTACGGCGCGAAAGAAGTTCAACACACACAGTGCGTACTTATTCCCAACCACTAACCCCCGCCTCCCCCTTTTCCTGGACACACAGACATGTTGGATGAGTCCATGGAGGGGCGGGAGTGCGTGAACTGCGGGGCCATGTCCACCCCTCTGTGGCGGCGAGATGGTACGGGCCACTACCTGTGCAACGCGTGTGGCCTCTACAACAAGATGAACGGAATCAACCGGCCACTCATTAAGCCCCAGCGGCGCATGGTGAGTTAAGCGAGCACCTATTGAGGCTCTGCGAGGCGGCGATGTGGCGAGCGCCACGCCCGGCCGACTTTGTGGCTCACGTGCCGATGTTTGCAAACCGCACCGAGGATACTCATTTAAGGCTGAGTCGACCTCGGGGAGGTCCAGGAGTCCAGGACAAATGGCAATTTACACCGATGGTATCCATGGCCGGGAATCGTACCCAGATGCCCAGGGTCATGGTGCAGTGCGCTAACCGCTGCACCACCGCTCCTCGCACATGGAATGCATAATGTGACAACCCGGTGCACGACGTTCAATAAGTTACACACAGCAAATGACATATGCACACACAAATGACTTTACATGCAACATAATACATGGATGGAATGTGCCCACGTGGCCATATGGCCAATTGTGAAAATGCCCATGTGCCAAGGTGCCATGGTTTCTTGTGTACCTGTGTGCCCGTGTGTCTGCGTGTCATATTCATGTGTCTGTGTGTTATGTGTCTGGGTGTCCGTATATTCATGCGTCTGTGTGTCATATACATGTGTCTTGCGTCACATGTTTGTGTATCCGCGTAATTATACGTCTGTGTGTCATATTCATGTGTCCTCTGTCATGTGTCTGTGTGTCCATGCGTTCATGCGTCTGTATATCATATTCATGCGTCCATGTATTCACATGCGTCTGCGTGTGTCTCCGCGCGCGTGTGCAGTCCGGCTCTCGCCGCGTGGGCCTCTCCTGCTCCAACTGCCAGACGAGCACCACGACGCTGTGGCGACGCAATGCCGAGGGCGAGCCGGTGTGCAACGCGTGTGGCCTTTACACCAAGCTGCACGGGGTGAGCGGGCTTCGCACCCACGTGCATGCACACGTGCGCAGCGCGTCTTCTGCGCACTCGTGATAAACCTAGGTTATGAGAGTTGCGCGTTTGTACGTGTACTTACTGTGTGTCTGTGCGTCTGTGTGTCCACGTGTCTGTGTGTGCGGGTGTCCGTGTGTCTGTGTGCCCATGTCTCCATATGTCTGCACGTGCATGTGTCTGTGTGTCTGCTTGCCCATGTATTGTGTGTCAGTGTGTAACAATGCGTCCGTGTGTCTGCCTGTCCGCGTGTCTGTGTACCCATGTGTGGTGTGCGTCTGTGCTTTATCTCACCCTTGACACCACTTGCTGATTGACTCTGTAACTCATTACCCACCTTCGTTTTCCCGCACCATTTGCAGGGTATTAAATATAACATCAACGGCATCCCGCTATCGGATCTGTGTGTTGCTAATGGTGACGAGGTTCAACATTAAGTCTAGACCTCTAGACATTTGTTCGGCAGCTTTCAATGGAAAGACTGGGCCTTGAGGAGGCTGTCTCTATGATATCCTCGTAATGCATGCACTCGGTCCATTTGAACATGTAGGCCTTCGCGACCAATATCATCCATAAGATAGTTTTTTTTAGTTGGGTTATATCGCGTACATATAAATGTGTCGTTAAATGCATGCCTATACAGGTCACTAGACATCAATGGGGATAACCTGTACGCAGACAATAACCCAAGTACTGCTATTTTACTGCACGCAAACGACAGGAGGTACATGAATAATGTGCATGCATAATGTGCATACATAATGTATGTTGATTACCATGGTTAGATCATGATGGTGAGATGATGATGGTTCGATCATGATGGTTAGATCATGATGGTTAGATCATGATGAATAACCCAAACGGTAATGGATACCCATTGTAATTTATATGCATTCAATATCCCCCCCCTCGCACGTAAAGGCTCATAAGTGACGTCATCACATCCACCCCTCTATTTAAGGAACGGAACAAGAGGATTTCACAAATCTGGCTGTCGCCTAATGAAGCTAGTTATGATTACTGGCAGAACGTTGTACTCAGATTGTAAATGTTGTGGATTTGGTCTCCAGCACACCGGTGTGCTGCACTAATAACGATTTGGCGTGTTCTCTTTACGTGACAAACCTTACAAATTGGCTGTGTCGGGTGGTGGCGGGTTTAACGACACAGCATTCATTTATATTTACGCGATATAAAAACCTTGATCATCCACTCGGTCCATAATCGTCACCTCAATGCTTTCATCCCCACACGGGGCTCTTTGTCTCAACTTCTTAAACCACTTGCTCACAACTCATGGCTCCATATGTCATCACTTTCCCAGCAAATTTTTTTTTGAACTGTCGAGACATATGGAAGACACCAGGGGCCAAGTGTGGTATTGTATATCTCCAAATTTATCTTGATTACTGTTCAGATATATTTTTAAGGTCTTTAAAGAAATTGATAATAATATCCAGCGCTTAATTTTAGCCGGAACTGTCCAGAACACCGTTCAAAGTAAATAATTAGAACCACACCACATCTATCTCACCTTTATTTTGTCCTCGTTTTTTTATGAACATGTACATGGGATTATAGTAATAGAGGGCACAATGATGTATGATCATTATGGACAAGCGTACTTGTGCACTGGTGGTCGTGCCTTAGGCCGACCATCCCTAGGCCAAACCATCTTATCAGTTTTGCAGGATATTTCGGGCAAAAAATATAATCCCTGGTTACAGCACACGTTTTTTTTTTGTTCAACAGAATTAATCTATGGCTGTCAAATTTGTGAGACCTTTTACCGAACGCTCAGATTTCGGTGCATCTCCGCTCACATTTGAGACCATGGACTTTTCCACCACCTCCCGTGCAGAAAGCGTCCCCGTTAAAGGAGCAACGTTCCGACATCGTGATCAGACGGAATCTCTCAATTCGGAGTCACAACTCAATTCCAGCGGCAATTCCTTTTTTTTTTTTGCCCGTCACATTTGTGCATCTCTCATATTTGTCTAATTTTGCATCACCACTTTGTAATGTTAATTTGTTTTTACATACTATCGTTTGCAATGCCTTTTTTGTATCGTCTGCAATGTCCACCTTGTTGTATATTGCGGCTGAATTTCCACCGGCATATTCAGCACATCATCAGGCAAGGGTTGCCTGAGTGCAGGGGTGGGGGAGGGGCGAGGTGGGGGATGGGGTGGAGGGGAGGGATGGGGGAGACGTGTTCCCGTTGGCTCTACGAACCTCCGGAGGCCTTAGGGACATGGCTCTTATTGAGGGCTCTTCTCCCTGTGTAATTGAATACTGCAGGGTCAGGCTGGGAGTTGAGGGAGACATTCCCCTGCATTGTGGGAGCACGCTCTGGCCGTAGTGACGCTTGCAGGGCTCACTGCAGTTAGAGTGAACACAGTGGTGGTCTTATTGATAGCCCAACACATTAGTCAGTAACACTGGCGTAATAGAAAAAGTAAATGAGAGGAAACGTCCCAGACAATGACACTTCGTCATAGCACAAAAGAGAGCCATTGCCCAAACTTCACGGATTACATATTTTTCATTTAAGGCCACCGTGTTATTAAGAATTGATTTGAGTTCTTGCTTATTTTTGCTAGTGCACCACTGCCAATGCAGCAGCAGCAGCAACACCACCACCGAATAATGATAATGTGTTTACTCTTATCACTGTGAATCGCAGTGCACAGATTTGGCTGCGCCCGAGCGATCGGCCACACGACCAAATCATCGCTGTCGAAATCGCGCAACTTAATCGCCGGCAACTGCTCGGTTCACATCTGAGTCGAGCAGTTTCGCAACAGGGAGCTTAAATGGCGCATTCGGGATCATAGCGACCAATGACATTTCGCAAACGCTGTAGCGCGACGAATAAAAACACGTCGCTACAAATCGCCGAGCGGACCGAGTTTGGCTCCGATTAGCACGGCTGGCTACGTACGGTGCGAAAGAAGTTCAAACATACATGCATAATAGCTTGCCCTGGGTGCCGGGAGTGTTCGCTACGGCTCCGGTGCAGGGAGTGTTGAGCAGTTTGGCTACCCCTGGGCCACGGAGGCTCGGGAGACCACGCTCACCGAGGCTGATCACGTGCACAGGTGCCGCGGCCCCTCGCCATGAAGAAGGACGGCATCCAGACGCGCAAGCGCAAGCCCAAGGGAGCTTGCAAGAGCAAATCTACTTCCGGTCAGTGCCCACCTCGTCATCTTCATCATCATCATCGTCGTCGTCGTCGTCATGACCGACTGTGACGTCAGTCAGTACGCTTGTGGAGACACGGCGTCACGGCGTCGACTGCACGCGACTCGGCTCGTTCGCTTGCGCGTGAGGCGTCAGCGGCGCATTATTCACATGATTCAGTCTCGGTTTATTGTCGTGTGTGCGCGCGTGCGTCCGCAGGGGTGGGCCACTCCGACCACTGCTCCACCCCAGGCCCGTGCATCCAGCCTCCTCCCCCACCCGAAGATCTGAGCTCCGTGAAGTCGGAGCCGAGGCTGAGCCCCCCGCTCTACGGCCTGCAGCACGGCACGCAGGTTCGGCACACGGCGGCCGCGCGGGCGTTCGTACCGGGGGCTGCCGTATGGTTCGGCGATACATTCCGTTCTCCTATAGCGCCGCGTGTAGTTATCACAACCCGAATTGGATATATAACGCGATGAATGTATCAGGGAGCGCATTTTTGACAACGCGGACGCGGATTTGGATATAACGCGACTGAGTGAACGGAACTACGTCGCAGCGCAAGGAGGAATAAGCGGTCGTACGGGTGCCTCGACGCAGCATCATCATCACACAGGACATCGGGATGCTGCTGGATACTTCTAAATCGTACCCACACGTCTCGGTCTTTGTTCAGCCTGCGTACGCATCTCACGCGTTATCGCAGGCTGTGCTTCACCCTATATATTATTTATTATAGCGCGATTTTCCATAATGCGGTGTTCTTCAGGAATGCAACGCCTACCGCACTATAAGAGAACAGAGTGTACTGGGATCAGAGCCCAATGAGATGTGCAGCCTATACAGGCACCGGAACGATGTGGTTCGTGCTACGCTCCGAGCCTGGGACGAGGTCGCTCTCATACGAGATAATAATTCAATGCCTATGTGGCTGATGCAGCAGCGGGCTACTCTAGTCCAGCAGGTGCCTGGCAAATATCCCAAAGCTGCTGTTGTTTTTGTTGTTGGCGTTGCCAAATAGTCAAACATGTCAAAGTGAGCAATGAAGCATTCTGGTTACAACTCTGAACCAGTGCTGGAAATTATGCATTCCTATGGCAGGGGTGAGTCTATCCATGTCAACACATCCGACAAAGTGGTACTTATTTTAACGACCCCAGAGAGGATGATGGGCTGAGACAACCCCCAACTAAGATGTGAACTCGCAACCTTGCGATTGTGAGCCACTCGCCCTAACGCTTATCGGTGACAAATTATGCACGAAATAAAGATCTCCATAATTACATTTCTAAACAAATAACTATGCCTAGACTTTGCACTCCTATCGCGAATTTTGTATTCTTTGTTGTTGTAACGTTCTGACCCGCCCCTAGTGGACATCTGTGACAAAAAGCTTTATAGCTCATCGGATTCCTCCGGTATACAATAAATATTCTGAATCTGAATTAGTAGCCATCTTTCAGAGTAATTGAGGGCATGGAAATTATATGATATCATTGTTTTCTAACATAATTTGATCACGTAACTATTACTTGTGTAACTTACAGCATGGTGTCATGAGACCGAGAGGTTGTAATGACTTAGGTTGAGTAAACTGCAGTTGAAAAGGCAATCTTTATTCACGAGAAAATTACCGTAAAACACAAAAACTAAACGAGGAAAATGCTAAATTCAATTACAGAGTTTTGAGGAAACCAGAAATTGACTCACATCAAGATAATCGGCATATTGTGAAAATGTTTAAATGTATATTAACGTGAACATTTGATACCAGGGAATCCAAAATAATTAGCATGGCTAGTCCCGCGTGAGAGTTTAGGAATGGAATGTGGTACAGTGGTTCAAGTACTGCACTTTAAACTTGGCAACCTTGGTGAGATTCCTGGCCACAACCGAAATTCGGCGGTAAGAATTCACGTGCGCAAACCACCGCGCCGCCGCTCCACCAGCGGCTCGAATCGCCGAGTGAGCGCCAGCCGGCTCCTCCCCGGGGCAGAGTGGAACCCGGCGCGCCGGCCCGTTGCGCCACTGACGCGGTGCCGGCGGCGTCTCCGCGGTTTGCGCTCCCGTTTCAGGCGCACCACCTGCTGGGCGCTCCGCTACAGCTTGCGCTCTCGGGCCTCCGCCTGCCGCCCGAGCCTCTGCTCCTCCGCTCATCGCACAGCACCAGCAGCCCCCAGCAGGTAAGAGGCGGCGCGCGCCACCCGTTGCATCCTCCCCGCGCCACCCTCCGACCTCACGGTGTCCGTTTAGGCCCGGTGTTCTTCACTGCAAGGCCCGCGGTCCACTGGCGGCCGCTGGTGGCCTCTAGCGCGGCCTCTGACGTGCGGCCCGCGACAAATACACAAATGGTGAAAACACCCCCCATCATCATCATCGTGCTGCTGACAAACCCCCAAAGGTTTCAAATGTGTGGTGCTCGTCACACTGGTGTCATATCGGCAGCAGTAATAATAATTACATTTATACAGTGCTTTTCATCAAGGCTCCCCTCCGAAAATTAGTGAAGAACACTGATTTCGGGGGGCCACGTTATTGATTTTATCCACACCCTATTCTCCAGATTAAAAGAGCCGCTTTATTTAGTTTAGCCATTCCGTATTCTCTGGATTAAAAGGACGCGTTTGAAAGTAAGACGAGCCCCTCTCCACCCCCCAAACTTTAGGATCACTTTGAAAAACAACAACGACAAGAATATTGAAAGGGGGTGATGGCGACGTGGGTAACCGTGCGGTAGCGTCACACAGAGGGCGAGGGGGGGGCACGGTGCCCGGTACGGAGCGCAGCGCTCGCACCACGGCGGCGGCGGCGGCGTCCCGCTCGTCTCAACGCCGCTGCAGCGCCGCTCGCAGCGCACATGAGTTGAACTCCGTGCCGTGTGTGTCACCACGTGTAACTAAGTAACGCATCTGTATTGAGTTTGTGTACAACACCGCTAAAATGCTTTCTCCCTATTCTTTGTTTCTTTTGGTAATTTGCAAGATCCTGAATTTGGTGGTTTGTCCATTCGCATGAATGAGTGTATGGGGTGCCACGGTGGCGATATATTAACTACCCCACCTGTTATACAGGAGGTCGTGGGTTCGATTCTGACCCTGATGCCTGTATATTTGGAGTTTGCACGTTTGCACGTTCTCCCTTTGGTTGAGTGGATTTTTCTCCGGGTCCTCCAATTTTTCCTTCCACATTGTAGAAACAAGCGTTTGGAGCATTTGGGTGATTTACTTTTCAACGTGATAAGCCACTTCATTGGGCTATCATTTGTGGCCAGAGCAATATAGCTCAGTGGGCCTTACCCAGAAAAACAAAAAAAAACAATGGGAGGAAACTGGAGCACCACTTTACGACCCGGTGGGAGTTTCACAAATCTTTGCATGATCCGCCGACCCTTGCCTCCAAAGCACTGGATCACCACCTCTGATATTCTTCAGCTGCCCGGCCACTCACGACATCTCTTGTTATCTCCTGCAGAGCAATGGCAGCATGGAGGCGCAGGCCGAGGCTCATTCGCTGTACGGAATGAACGCGGGAGCCCACGGACTGGGAGGATCTCCGCAAGGCTCCGGCCCATCCGCCGTCTCCTAGCAACGCCGTCACCTAGCAACATCATCACCTAGCAACGCCATTGTCTAGCAACGCCATCACCTAGCAACGCTGTTTCTTAGCAATGTCGTCTAAACAGCAATGACGTCTCCCGGTAGCGCTGTTGCTCTAAGAATGTCTTTTTTTTGCTGTCGTTTAAAAATAAAATAAAATCCGATATAAATATGTATTTAAAGAAATAATAGAGAACGGTTAGTTCCGAAATGTAAGATGTAAAATATAATTCGTTTAAGAAGGTACGTTTTGCTTTGTAACAGAAAATACTGAAAAAAATAAGTGAAATTGTCAGATACGAACGAAAATTAAGTTAAAATCTATTTTATCCTCGTGCCGAACCATTAGTTTGGCTGTTGATGCTCAAGAAACTTATGCAAAGAAACATTCACGTGAATGAATAAACCAATATGAATGTGAATTGCAATTCAAATTCTGGGTTGTACAGATACAATGATCGTGTAAGCACGTGCAGGGAACGCTATGCTGGATGTTGATGTAAGGAGCACTGACCCAGCATCGCACCCAGCCGCAACTGTAAGGGGATACACCATACGCCACATGTTTAAAAAAAATCAGAAACCCACTCTCCTCTCATTTTACCCCTTTTCTACTGGAAGATCCGTGCTGAGTCAGCAAGGAATATATGGATCAGAGGAATGGCACATTTCGAGCTGATCCATGCCCATAATGAAACCAGCTTCTCAAGTGTAGCGAGTTGGTCGATCACATAAATTCGAGGCTCACCTACTGGACATCTGTGAAAAACAGCTTTATAGCCCATTGGATTTCTCCAGTATAAATACATCACATTCTTCTCGTTGGCTTTATTTGGCCAAAAACCATCTCTGAGAATTAAAGTTATTGATCCAATTGTCTTGTTGCAAACTCGTGGCAGGGTGTATGGTAAAATGTGCCCCCATACTCTGTAGAGGAAAACAGGACAATTGAAGAATGTTTCATGTCCTGTCGAGACATTTCTTCCACAGCCATTACTCTAAAACACAGTGGGTAAACAACATGCTGCAAGATGTCGGAATGGATTCTTCATCTCGCGACGTTATGCGTGCAGCACGGTTGCAATCAATTGGGTTCAGGAAATCGAACGTGAAATGCAATTGTAACGTTGTGCTCAGATTGGTTGCTCTGAATAATGGCCAAAGGTATATTTTTGTATATTATAAGGCAGTTTAAACGAAAAAAGTAGCGAGTTGTTTTTTGACTTGTGATTTTAAATATCTGACAATTTACGGTAAAATTATTGAGGGATTTGTGTTCATGCAGTCTCAAAAGGTAAAGGTACAGCCCAGCAATTTTTTTCTACGCCACTGTTGGCAGAAGGACCTGCACCAGAGGCAGCTCTAGAGAGTCCCTGTGGGGGTATTTGGCCTACTCTTCCATTCTGGCCAGGTATCTTGGAAGAGGTGGGAGTACCCACGCTTTACCCCACCTACATACGACCTACCGATCAACTAACCGTGGTGTGTCAGTTTATACTGCTGGTTGGACAGGAGTTCAAGAAACCTGCATTGTTTCAACTGCAGCGCTGGGAGATCAAATCGAACCGGCGACCCCTGTATTGCGAGATCAGTGTGCCAACCAGCTATTGCATCATATGCCTGGACATTCCCTGAAGTTGCGAAAATGATGGCCTCACGCTCGCTCACCGATGTTGGCGTGTTTTATTTTTTAATGCACAGGCGGATCAGATCACCCTTGGCCCTTTTTAAAAAATGGAATTTCCAGAGTTTTATCTTTAACCAATGTTTTTGTGATACTGCATTGGCGGTGCTGCGTAAGAAAAAAAAAACTAAAAAAACTCAATGCATTAATCTTATCGTGCAATGGCCCTTATTACACGTTTCAACGAATGACCATTGCCCGTAATATTAATGATTATATATTGTATGTCCTTTGAGGGCAGTTTTATTGATGAGTGTGTTGAGTTCGGGGTTTTATCCGCATCGCCCGACCAGCCACGTTCGGACTATCTCTGGCACGTGTGTTGCCAAAGCAAGTGAGCTGTCCCTCCTCAACCCAGGAATGTAATACTGCTATGCTTCACCATGCTGGGTCGTGTGATTCAGAGATACGGTTTCGAGAAAGTGATATACCATCCAGCAGAGCCTTCGTGATGTTATTTAAACTAGTGGTTATCAACATTTATGGAATACCCCCCTCCGAATCAAAACCACTGGATCTCCACACCTCCCTCCCTCGTTAATAAGACCGCAAAACGAGAGAGAGCACGTGTCCATGTGTTCACTCATTGCCGTGTTAGTAAGGGATTTGTTTCATTTATATATCCGTGCGTTCTGTTGCATCGTCACGCTGACGTTATCCCTGTGCATCGTTCAAAAACAAAGTCTCTTGCACGGTGACCATGCCCTAACGTGCACTCCCCCCTTAAAGGACTTCAGGAGGTGGGGGCTAACCCACGGTATTGAGAACCGCTGGTTTAAACGCTAAACGTAAATATGCATTTATGTGTGTAGGTGTACGTTGTGAATTTGGGGAGCAAGATTCCGGTGATATGAGCCCATGCAAGTTGGCTCATGGCAGTGTTTTTCAGAGTCGGTGCGGGTCTGCACCGACACTGCGCCGAGTAGCATAGTTGCCAATTATGAGCCAATGATAACACCCGTGCCACTGTGCACGGCTTCCAAGTGCCTAGGACCTAGGGGGTTACGCTTAAATTATTACAATATTGTGATTCGTGTATTATTGCTGAGTTTCCGGATGGGATGGTTTATCAAACACAATGTTCCTGTGGGTTTTAAGAGAAATAAACGTGTTTTTTTTTCTAAGCCGTGTTTGTTTGCTTATGTATCTTTTTTCGTCCTTTATTACAAAAAAAAAGCTATTTCGTTTTTAGGCAGATGTGACCACGGTGCAAATGTTAATTGTCACACCAAGACAAATCTGTGAAGACGCCTTCACAATATTAGTTGCTCAAACGTCTTTTTATTTCACTTTGGACAACATTTAGTTTTGTCACTGGCAGTACAGCAATTATATACACAGTGATGTAACTGTTGTATATTTATTCTTTGGTTCTTTCGGTTAAGTCACGTCTAAAGATAAAATAATAAATTAAATAATAGCATATTACGACGTTTCGATTGCAACACAAGCAATCATCATCAGGCATAAAAGAAATAGCAGCAAAAATCTAACTAGAAAACTATAGACAGACATACAAGCAGACAGACATCACAAGGACACACAGAGAGAGAACACATATCGGCACAAAGAGAGAGGTCGTATCTGTGGTGGGGCCTTAAATATAGAGAGGAGGGCGGGGGGG
>CM025625.2:7232662-7268779 GCA_014621495.2 Entosphenus tridentatus
GTCGTATCTGTGGTGGGGCCTTAAATATAGAGAGGAGGGCGGGGGGGGCGGAGAGAGGGAGGGGGCAGAGAAAAAATTAGCATGTCAATGAGTGGACGACAACTTGCAAGTAACGACGTGGTACGGTACGCAAGCTTGAAAATCAGGAGAAAGACACACTAAAATTTAATAACCTAGTAAAATATCTAAATGTAATGCAACGCAGAGAGTCGGTCAACACACAATTAACGCATAGCCCGGTTGATTACGTATTTCAAAGATTGCTAAGTTAGAATTTAAGCGTGAAAATTCCAAAGAGAGGACATAGGCAGAGAGAACAAATAGCCAGAGAGAGTCACGAAAGCTCCAAAATTAAGATGTTGTATATTTAACTATCAGGGTCTACTACATACTCATTGTTTTTTTCGGTAAAGTCACGTACTGTATGTAGAAATAAAATAAAATGTAACTAAACTAAATTAAAATAAATCACGTTTCGAACGCAACACAAGCGCTCATAGTCAGGTGGAAATGGAGTAAAACACACAGCGAGGCAACACACAGAGGGACAACACGCACATAGAACATAGAGAACGGCAAAACTGCACGTAGGCAAATAATGTCGTGATTTATTTTAATTAAATATGATTTAATTAAATTTTCTTTTATTTCTACGTACGTGACTTTACCGAAAAATACCTTTGTTTTTTTCGGTAAAGTCACGTAGGTAAAACAATCAATATAATAAAATAAATGAAAACTAAATTAAATCACGACGTTTCGGAGGCAACACAAGCCTCCCTCATCAGGTGTAAAAAAGGCTATGTGCGTGTTATGCCTCCGAAACACCGTGATTTAATTTAGTTTTGATTTGAAGCTTTCGTGACTGCAGGGATTCATATTCTTGTTTTTTTCGGTAAAGTCACGTAGAAGGGAAATAATAAAATAATACAAATGATTGCTTTTGTTGCAGTAGAAACGTCGTGAGAATATTTATTGTTTTAGATTTTACTATTTCCCTTCTACGTGACTTTACCGAAAGAACCAAGAATATTAATTTAGTTGTTTTCATTTATTTTATTGATTGTTTAACCTACGTGACTTTACCGAAAAAAACAAAGAGTATGAATCCTTGCAGTCACGAAAGCTTCAAATCTAGAATTTACTGAAAAAAACAATGAGTATAGTATTTTTTGCATACACGAAAGCTTCAAGTTCTAGCCTACTACATGTTAATCTGAAGGGGTGGTGTGTCTGCGTGAGTGGGGGTAAATTAGAAGGTCCGTACACATAGGGTTTGTGTATTAATAAGCTAACGGCAGATGTGTAATATAATGTATAATAATGTATTATAATAATGGCAGATGTGTAATAATGAAATACGGGAGTGTTTCAGGCAAGTTATATTGTGTTAGGTGATGCTGCTACTGCGTTGGCAGTTGTGCTCAAAGCACAGCTTAACAACAAAAACTCAACAACATCGGTGTGGCCTCAAAAGGAACAAAACAAACACAAGACGACGTTTCGGGCAATGCCCCCTTCATTTCAGCACCCGCACGAGTGGACAACGGCATTGAGTTTTTAATTCCATAGCGCACATAAACAATGCGACGGAATCCCGGGCGAACGAGGACCAATCAGCGCGCGGGATCCCACCGCGCTGAGCCAATCAACGCGGCGCGTCGCTCCCCCCTCCCTCCCTCCCTCCCCTTATCAATATTGCGAAATCAAAACGGGTGACCGAAGACTACGTGATCGCGCCACTGGGGTCACGTCACTCGGATGAGGCCCGGGGACCAATGAGAGGACGAGGATCGCCGCGCGTGGCGGGCGTGGCTTGTACCAGGACACGCCCCCTCCTGCTCGCCCCGCCCCCACCGCGTGTCATTGGCGCGTCGCACGCCCGGCGATTTAAAACAAAAATAATCAAATAAAGTCAAACTCTGGCATTCTCAAAGCACGCCGTGGGTATTATTTCCCGCAGCGATTTAAAAGCAGCCTCCCCCTCCCGTTTTGTTAAACCTTTATCCTTAAAACCTTTATCCTTAAACCTTTAGCCAGCCGCTCGTCCAAGAGGCCTTGTTATCTCCGGGCCCCACTGTCTTGCCTGAACGCTGGTACCCGTCGTACGCCACCCAACTCCGGACCAGACATGGACATCCTCCGGTCCCTGGGACATCCCGAGGAGGTGTTCAACCTCATCAAGTTCAAGCTGGGGGGATGCAAATCCGTGATGCCCAGCCTGGATTTGGTGAGTGGACACGATTGTTGTATCTGCTGGTACATCACCAGCCGAATATGAATTCATCCATCATCCATTCATAACGCCGTCATCATCATCTGTCATCACCACCCCCGGGCAACGGGCAGCAGCATTAAAATATATAATTATCAACAGAATTACCCGAATCATAATCATGTGTTCATTCATCCATCCATCAGTCCAACATCATCCATTCATATATTGTCATCCATTTATATATCATCCATTCATACGTCATCATCATCATCTGTCATCACCACCACCGGAAACTTGCAGCAGCAGCAGTGTCAAAATGTCATTATCATCAGCAGCAGCATCTGAATCATCATGCATTCGTTCATCCATCCATCAGTCCAATATCATCCATTCAAACGTCATCATCAGTTGTCATCACCACCGGCAACTTTCAGCAACATCAAAAATAATTATCAGCAGCACCTGGATCATCATCATGCATTCATTCATCCATCCATCAGTCCAACATCCATTAATATACTATCATCCATTCAAACGTCATCATCACCTGTCATCACCATGGGCAACTTGTAGCAGCAGCAGCAGCAGCATCAACAATCATCATCAGCAGCACCTGAATCATCATCATCATGCATTCAGTCATCCATCAGTCCAACATCATCGTCGTCTTGTGAGCATGAGCAGCAGCTGCATCAGAAGCATCAGCAGACGCCTAATAATCATCATCAGCAATAACAACATCTTACATCCTTCATGTTATTACAAGCAGACGAGAGCCCGTTGAGACTCTGGCCTTTTTACAATCAAGCTCAAAATGTATTATGCAATCTCTTTTACTTACAGTATTTTGAACTGTGTATACCTTTAACTCTTTTGCGTATCTCAGATGTTATGAATGCAATGTTACGTGTACACGTGAAGCGCTCAGTAACGATTGTATTGTGAAGGGCGCTGGTCGATTGATTCAAGTGCAAGGCTTGAACAGCAGTAACAAGATTAACCATCAATTCTTCTGAACACGGCATGTTAGCAAATGGGGACTGAGCTACGGGCGATTGTGTGAAATGATCGATGTGGCAATCGATAATTGGTTAGGGCGGATTGTGTGACGTGCTTTAGTCAATACTTTACCGGATAAACGCCCCCCCCCCCCCGTACCGTATGGGTAATGTGACCATACTTCACCACGGTAGACAGTCCGGGTCGTTAAAGAAGGAGGTCTGACGCATTGCAGGTGATTTTTGGTCATGGGCTGGAATTGGGTAAAGCTGCAGCCCTGCAATGTCTGGCTCAAGTCGCTGCTGGTGGAAGGACCTCCCACTCAAGGGAGCTCTGCGGAGAGCCGCTCTCGACTCGAGAGACGATATTGGCCTACTCTTTCACGCAGGCCAGACGTCTTGGGGGAGGGCAAATGCCGCGGGAGGATTTAGAATTTACTTGAATTATATTCTCGAAAAAAATGAATCCGATCGCGTGTTCAAACGGTTGTATCCGAGTGGTGTTTGTTCATGAGACTTGTTTTGCTCAACTAGTGGCCGATACATGCAGTATTACCGTGAAATAACAAGATAATTGAATATTGAGCCCCGATTCGCTGGAACTGCGTAGGTATGGTGCCGTAGTGGTTTTTGCAATCATTTATTTATTGTTGCAGAACGAGAGCTGAATGTGTCGAGGAATTACCATACAAAACCCCCCGTAGTATATACTGTATATGGAGTGTTCTTGGCAACAAGAAAGCTCATAGGCTGAAAGGACTAAACCATATGTATTTTATAATGTGCAGAAATAGTGGATGTCTGCTTATACCGTGATGCTTGTCAGCTCCTTATCATTATTACAGACCAATTCAGACATTATTGGTCACCCCGTGCCCTTATAAATCTCAACATTTATCCTACAAATTCCCATCACGAGGAAGAAACACAAACAAATAGACAAGCAAAAATGTGTGTGCCCGTATTGAAACGGCTCTACGCCGTATGGACCTGAAAACTCAATTTCACTGTATAAGAATACTGCGTAAACATGATGGGTTGACAGGTATGTTTACTGTACCCGAGGAGTTTACGAATTAATTATATACATTACTCTGTGTACAGCATGTGACCACGATGGATTTGTAGACGTGAGGGTGGGTATGCGATCCTGTACCGTACATGTGCTTTATTTTAACCGAGAAGATTTGGGGAATGTGGGGGAAACGTGTATCGTGCTGGGTCGCCATGAGTCTTTGATATCACGTATTATTAAATATTGTGGGTTTTTTTTGTCTACTGTTGCTGGCTTGACCAATAGCAATGTGGCCCCTTGTGGGTTTTAAACTATCTACAAGGAGCTGTATGGGGCTGAGCTCAGGAAACGATGTAACCAGAGTCCAGAGGGCTTCATATTGTGTGGGTTGGGGAGAAGGGTGACAGAAAATACTCCATTAGAAATGAATACCTTCTCTACCCCAATACAGTTCAGAGATACATTGTTCACACGGGCGAAATTGCACGACAGTAAAGAGTTTATTGTCAACCTCGTATAAGTGCCCTACCTTATTACAGACCAATTCAGACCTTATTGGTCACCCCGTGCCCATATAAATCTCCACGTGCATCCTATCAAAGTCCCATCACAAGGGAGAGAAACACAAACAAATACACATATTTTATACCGTATGGGCCTGAAAATATCCCCGTACAAGAATACGAGTAAATCGTATAGTTTGACAGGGATGTTTTTTGCACTGCTGGGCACGTAGTCACCTGGGAACGCTTCGACAAAGTGTGTCCCTTGTGTGCGTGATCACGAGAGCGTGCCGATGATAATAAAGGCTGCAATTGGTGTGTCGACTCAAAGGATAAACGATAATTATATTTAAAACATTTGAAGCACCTGCAATTACAAAGGGCTCGCCAGCTTTCGCTGTACACTAGTCTAGTTTGCTCTTTGATGATTGAAAGTTGAAATGCAACTTAATTGCCCATGAGCCAAGGGGTGTTGAATCAGTTCCACCTGTGGTAAAACACAGCTCAGCGTGCATACCATCTGTTTTATATACAGTACTGTACCTGTACACACTTGCTATTACTTTTAATATTTCCAAGATGTTTTCATATCACGTGAGGGTATTTTTATTGCGAAATATTCCACATTAATTCGCCACGGAACCCTTCTGTAATGATATTCCCCCCCCCTCCCAATAAATAGCTACCAGAGTGACCATGCTTTTCATGGAAATGTGTGGCCCATAAAATAAAATGCCCTAATCTCCATGACTCCCGTCCCTATGCAATTAGCACACAATCGTGTTGGGACACGTGTTGGGTATAGCCTCATAGGGGTAAAACGATTAATCTCACCCTTTTTCTTTGCCCCAAGCGAATCGGTTGAGAGCAGATTCGAGCGAAGAATGTATAACTTTGAACGTTAAAACTCAACGACACTACCTTAAAAAAAGGAAAAATCGTATAATAGGCGACGGTTCTGGTAATGGACCTTTTGCACGGTGTTATTGACGGATGTGGTGAGTTTGTTTGTTTGTTGGTTTGTTATTTGTGCTTGTGCACCAATGCCAACATGACATCAGAATACGGTATTTATTTTTAAAAACACGTTTTATTTTTATATTGCGGTGAATGGTAGCGCCTCTAGTGGCTATCGGGGCAATGCGAATCGGGGATCGATACTAATCCAGTCCTCTTCGGTTCTTTCGGTAAAGTCACAAATCAAGACTAATCCAGTAATGAATGCGTCATCGTTTCTGGCAACCCTGTCAGGACACACCTGCAACACACGTGCACAACTGCAGGTGCGTGTCCCAATAACGCAATTGTAACACATTCCTCCTGCGGAGGGAGCTGGTAGGAACTTTGGGTTGCTCGGTCAATGGCCAGGGTCAACGGCGGCGTGGTGTATTCCGCAAATATGCCCGACTGTGAGGGCGGGCACAAGCCGGCGTGAGTAGGTTAAACGTTGAGTTTTATAAGGGCACCACGGGGTGACCAGCCCCTCCCCACCCAGCCCCATCCCTCCCACCACCCACCCAGCCCCACCCTCCCCCACCCCTCCCATTTTTTGATGCACGGCGGACGGACGGACACAATAATCCCCTGTGGGCTGGTGGAACCAGGTGGTTCCTACCAGTATAATATTGATGTGCAGTCTTTTTTTGTATGAAGTCATGGAGGGCTGTTTGACCATACTTCACTACGCCAGTCAGTGCGGGTTGGTTAAATGGTTGGGATGGGGGGGGGGCAGAACTGGTTCTCGTATTATCCCTGGCCACTGATGTATGCCCGTGCCCGGGTAAATAACTTAGTATGTGATCTATTTTATTTTAGTATGTATGTTCAACTACTTTCCCACCGTACGTAGCCAACCGTACTAATCGGAGGTGGTTAGTGCGTCAACCAACTGGCCTTACATAACATTAAATGACACACAACAGTGTACAGCAGTTGAAATTCAGGCTGCTGTCACCTACAAAGTCTATCACGGTCCTGTCTACACTACAGTGTGGTCCAGATGTCTTGTGACCCCAATTGCATTTTCCATTTTTTGTAAAACGTAAAGTTTATTTAAAACATAAATTAATATGCGAGGGAGAAAAAAAACATGTCAGCGTGTCAATTAATTGAGGGAGGGAGGGGGTCACAAGACATCTGGACCATTCTATAGCCTGCATTGGGCAGCAGATTGCTGGCGTGTGGATGACGGTGGAGATGCAATGGGAGGAGGCGGGACGTACCATTATAGATTTGAAGCTTTCGTGACTGCAAGGATTCATACTCTTAGGTTTTTTCGGTAAAGTCACGTAGGTATAAATAAATAAAAATGTGAAATAATAATAGAAATAAAATAAAAAATATATTTTTTATTCCTATTATTATTTCTATTATTTTTATTCTTTATTTTTTACCTACGTGACTTTAACCGAGAAAACCTAAGAGTATGGGACGTACCATGTTGTGCAACCCTCCCCCTCCACACACGCGTCTGATTTTCTGTAATAAAACCGAACACCCCCCCCCCCGACTGGTGCCGAGTGGTAGAGTCCTCCTGTTTATTTTTTACTTTGTTTACTGGCTGGGGAGAGGTGGGAGGGGCCTGGTTCTGCCACTCCAGTGGTAGTGGTGTCTGCGTGTGAGGTCTCCCCTCCACGTGGTTACGTTCTCTGCGTGGCTTTCTTCCTTTGCCAGTTCAACATAACCCGCAGCGAGTCCTTACCGCCATTGCAAGTCGTCCTTTTTTTACCCACCCAGCTGCTATAGAAATGACAGGTTGAACGAGAAATGTATCTCGGCTGTTGTAGTTTTATATAAAACATTTTTTTTACACAAACCCCTTGCGCCACGTGTGTAGGGGAGGAGGATGAATAGGCAAAGGGGCGCACAGGGAATTGCATTATCGGGTTCGTAGCAGTTACGAGAACATCCAACGCTAAGTTCACTTTGACTTCTAAGACCAGCCTACGCAGCAACAATCGATTAGCATTATTAATAAATATATTATTTTAAAGGGCGTCGCTTCTCCGCCGTTGTCTCGTATCGTACGCAGTCTCTCTGTGTGTGTGTACCCCCCTTTGCTTTGCTGGGCCTTACACATTTTTTTATGCGCCGCGGATTCGCCCCGATGGTAATTCTCGCTGCACGAGGCACCACGGCGGCGAGGTGGCTGGCGCCGCGGTGGTTTACACCGTAAAGAAAGAAAGGGGGCCTCTGGGTGCTGTCGTGGAGGTGAGTTAGTGAGTTGGTGAGCGGTGGTGGTGGTGGTGGCGAGCAAAGTTTGGTTGGCGGTGGTTGCGTTTTGGTGGTCGCGTTTTGGTGGTCGAGTGTCTGGGTGTTGTAGAGGTTAGCGGTGGTCGTGGTTAATTGTGGAGGTGAGTGGGATAGTTGAGTAGAGGTCTGCGGTGAGGTTTAGGTGCGGTGGTTGTGGTGAGCAAGAGGTGGGTGGTGGTGGGTGGGTGTGGTGACGGGAGTTGGTGGATGCGGTTATGCGTTAGTTGTTGGTCTAAGGTTCAGAGAGCTGCGGCTGCGAACGCGAGTTTGGTTGTCGATGCAATGTGTGGTTGTGGTTTCTAGAAAGTGGTTGTCGGTGGTGTTGGTTAAAGGGTGGGTGGTGGTTGTGAATGCTAATTCGGTTTCAGTCCAGTGTGTGTGTGAGCGACGTCGGTTGAAGGTTAAACGCTGATGAATGTAAGTTGAGGCTTTGGCTTTTAAGTGCAACCCATGGTTGTGTTGGAAGTTGCAATGATTGGTGGTGGTGGTGTCCATTTGAGGTTGCACGCTCAGTGGTTATAATGGGGGAAGGTGATTGTTGATTTTGTTGATGGCGATTTATGGTTGTGCGTGGTGGTGGTGGTCGTGGGATTTTTGAGGTCTGGTGTAGTGGTGCTGGAAGTGTACGTTGTGGTGGAGGCTGTAGGTGGTGGGTTTAGTGGTGTTTGGTTGAATGGTGGTTGTCACTGCGTATTTTGTCTCGTGTGTGTGTGTGCAATGTTTGGTTGTGGGTGCAATTGGTGATGTGTTGAGTTGTGGACTGGAATATGTTGTGAGGCCAAGTTACTGATTGTGGGTCCGGATGGTGGTGGTGAGGTGAAGCGAGACCCTTCGACAACTTCACGTGGCCTCAAAGTGCACCTGGCCTGGCACAGGCGCCTTGGTGACGTCACCGTCACTAGTGGCGAATGGCACGAGTATTGGTGAGTGGAGAGTTAAGTGGTGGTTGCGCACTCTGTCGTGGGTTTTGAGCGTCAGTTATTGTGGGTGTAAGAATCGAATCGTTCAGGAGTAGAAAGTGATCGTGAATGTGTAAGATGGGATGTTGTGAGTCTTGGTTGTGGTTGGTGGTGCTAGTTGCATGGCGACCGTGAATTCATGTTTGTGATTTTTCTTAGAAGAGCGAGTTATGTTTGGGTTCAGGTGGTGGGGGGTGAAATGAAGATTTGCATGGTGGTTGTGAATACCTGCGCTGTAGTTGGTTGTGAGTGCAAGTTGCAGCTCGTGGGTTGTGGTTGCAGGGTGTGGATGGTGGTTGCGGGTGGAGGTGGTGGTGGTAGGAGGCGCGGTGTGGATCGATCTGGACATGCGACGGGAAGATATGGCCCATCTATACCGCGCACGGGGCCTCATGGCCGGCTTCTGCTGCTGTTGGGCCGGCGCATGTGTTCGCCGAGCTCGACACCACCACCACAACAACCACCACCTCCACCAACAGCAGCAGCACCACCAGCAGCACCGGCAGCGTAGGACCTCCCCAACGTGCATGGCTTGCACGCCCAGAACTCTTTCCACAAACGTGCCACCAACACAGCAGCCTCCGTCGTCGTCGTCGTCGTCGTCGTCGTCGTCATCTTCACCTTCTTCAACGTCGTCAGCCCTGGCTTCTGTGGCGGTGGTCGCGTTGTCTCCGCTGGCGATGTCGGTGATGGCGGATGGAGAGCTGGGCTGCTACAGGCCCCAGGCAGGGCACAACGAGAACATCCAGGACTCTGGCCTGTCTAACGATGGCTTTCCGGTACGGGCCCCGTGGCGCTGAACGTGTGGCCGAGTTTGCTTTTGTGGAGTAACCAAGAATTGTGTGGCATTGTTCACATGTTGCAACAACACCGTTGATGCCTACTGCGGAAGTGCCCTGAAAGCTTATGCCGATCCCCTTTTGGTTTTGGAAGCTAAGCAGAGTTGAGTCTGGTTCCTAACTTGGGAGGCAGCTTTGGAATGGCAAGTGTGGGGCAGGGACGTGACCGGTATAGAACAGTACAGCAATGGCCTGTTGCATCTGTACGTATGCAGAGCTTTTGGTGTATTTCCTCCTATGCATGGGGTGGTTTTGGCAAGATGTTATTCCCTTCTACCTATGCATGAATGGGTGGGTTTTTAAAGGGATGTTATTCCCTCATAAGCATGGATGGGTTGGTTTTCGCTGGGTCTTATTCAATAATATGCATGGGTGGGTTTTCTCCAGTAACTCATGGTTTTCTTTTCTACCTTGCATTAATTAAATTAGACCTCAATGAAAAACCTTTCTGAAAAACTTTTCATGTTGGATATTTTTTTCAAAATGGGTACAATACTGTTTAACGGCTGTTATCATTCCATGTTAAACAAACTTTATTGAGCCATTTGTTTTGCAACAGTTTTACATCATTGCACCATTAAAACTAATATTGGCGTGTCAAATATATTACTGTTGATCCTCGGACTCGCTCACTCTAAACAGAGGCCTTCTTTGAAACAGACTTTTATTCCAAGTCGGTTTTCCCTTCTCATAAATGCCATGTATCTGATTAAAATTAGGTTCCGTGTTTTATATGTATGAACACAGTACAACAATTATAGTACTGTAATCTCCAAAACCTTAAGGCCTAATGCTATGTCAGACCTATCATTCTGAATGCAGATAATCATTAACTTTAAAAGTTTGATAACTTAGTTTTCGGAGGCTCCCAACTTTTTTGTCGACCTTAATTGCTTATGGAATTGTTCATCCTTTCCCACAGTTGCCTGCTGGAATTCGAACGGCCCTGCCTAGATTATAAAAGTCTGACCCCCGAGGACCCGGGCGATGGGGCAAACCGAGCGACAAATCATAATTGGACACCCATGCCAGTTGTTAATGGCATTTTGATTGGTGGGTGAGGGTGAGCGGGAGAGCGAGAGAGAGATATGGTAGCTGGTTTAGGGGATAGGGTTGCGATCTAGCCAGTTTTAGAAAAAAAGATTATGCGTTTAGGACCAGATGTACGTTCAAAACTTGCAATGCTCGTCTGCTACTGGATGCCGATATGATAGGACTGGTTCTCAACCTCTGGTATTGTCACCGCTGGTTCCTGAGCACAGATAACCAGAAAACTCGGCATGTTTATCATAAAATCATCATCATTGGTAGAATGTCATGAATTTGTCGGCTTTTGGAATATCTGCAGGGTGTGAGTGGTGTACTGTGTGGGGAGCGGTGGTGTCGCGGTTAGCGCGCTGTGCTTACGAAACTGGCGACCCCGGGTTCGATTCCTGCTCATGGCAAACACCAGTAACAATTATGTGAGCTGGTCCTGGATATCCCCTAGGTCGATTCAGCCTCAAATGAGTACTTAGTACGATGTGTAAATATCGCCACTGGGGAGACAAAGGCGGTCGGGCGTGGTACTGGCTACCAAACACCCTCGTGTGCCGTTACGGCCTTCATAGGTGCTTGCTAACAGCACTTGCCCCAACAGGAGCTTTGTCTTGTTTTGTTTTTGGGCTGTGTGCAGGCCTGCCTTGCACAGAGTGGTTTGGA
The DNA here is from genome assembly GCA_014621495.2 of Entosphenus tridentatus. NCBI lineage: Eukaryota > Metazoa > Chordata > Hyperoartia > Petromyzontiformes > Petromyzontidae > Entosphenus > Entosphenus tridentatus. Next base: position 7,244,148 of record CM025625.2, read on the forward strand.
TCGGCATTGCAGTCGTGGTGGAGGGAGTGTGGTTGGTGTGTTCTGGAGAGAGCTGCCATGAACTTGACCTATATTCCCGTTTGCTGGTGATGTAGCACCGTGACTGCACAGTGCACAACCGCACCAATATTGGGAAGCTTGGTTTATGTTTCCATTGGCCGAAGTGAACATTTACACACAATGTATAGACACTCCGTTACTTGAAAACATCTTAATATGTAAGGGAATGGCTCCGTATACTACGAAGCATTATTCTTCATCAGCCTTGACGTGCTGGCCACAACAAGCCCTCGTGCGCTCTCCGGCCACAAGAGGTGCTCGCCAACTTTCCCACCGGACAGTCTGTGTACCGGGGAATGCTTGCGTACAGAAACCACTTTTTGACTTGCAAGAAATTACTTTGAAATACAATCGCATCGCTCTCCGGTGCTGTAGAATAGTAAAAGGGATGTGACATTGATGGGAAGGGAGGATGTACAGTATAACAATGGAGAGTACACGTTACATTAGTTCTAACTCGCCGCTGCATATTGCAAGAGTGTTGGTTCACGCCAGAATTATTCTTGGCTTGTGACCAGATCACCTTGAATGCACCAAGAGCTTGTCAGACTGCAGAATGTCAGCAGGCTGGAGCCTGGAATGGGTCTTGGATGGGAGAGACCGCCTGGGAATACTCCGATGTGGTCCACTTGTGTTGCAAGGTGGCCAGCAGATGACTATACAGTAATGGGTTTCCTGAATAAATCTGCATGTCTTTTTTTTAAATAGTCTTTAAGACGTGGATGCGGAGATGGAGCTGCCCTTGACAATTTCAAACACTGGAAGCAACTTCGGGACTGTTGAGATGCCGTTTGCACGTCAACATAACCGAAGAGAGCTCAAAGCTATTGGCTGGAAAAACAAACCAAGTTAACATAAAAATATCGATCAGGTAGCGGAGCGGGTGCTAGTTGTATTACATCGCAGGATCGCAATAGAGGGTGGCAGCTTGGGGGTGGGAGGTGGTGGCCTTCGTCCAGCAGTGGATTAACCATGGCTGATGATTTGAACGTCTTTTTAAAAATGTTATTTACTGCCTTTTAGGTACGTAATGTGGGTTTTCTCAACTGATGTGGTGTGCTCCCACATACCAACAACTCGTGAATGGTGTTTGCTCAGCATTCCAATGCAGCACTATCATGGGAAAATGAAGTCTTTGGACTCTGGTGCAGATTTCATTGGCAAGTAAGTAAAGAGGGCTTTTTGTAATCATAAAAAAGGACAGAGGCAGAAACCAAAATGCAATGAAAATAGCGGTGCGTACCTGCTGAATTCAGCGCTTTGGAGGCCAAGGGTTGGCGGAACACGCAGTAAATTCGTGAAGCTTACCAACTAACACAGTGACAAGTTCAGAAAGTAGGTTGGTTAATCTGTGTGCAGATCTGTTGCGTGTTCACCCCTCGTAACGCTGGCTCATGGTCTTGGTACTAAGGGTTTTATTTGTTTGTTCCCATAATCAGAAACACGTATTACAAAGTAATTGGCCAAACATTCCAATGCAGGATTAAGTTGAAAAGTTTTGGCTCGGTGAGGCTTTGTGAAGCTTTCTTGGATGGATTAATACCGTGATAGTTTCTGATTAGAGACAGAAACGTGAATCCCCCGTGGTAAAAGCCTTAATTTGTTTTGCACAATTCAACCCTTCATGTGTTATAAACACATGTTTCGGTGGAGCGCTCGGTCCAAATAACAACATTGGCAGCATTTTGTACGGCAAGTCTGCTTGTGTTGGACACCCATGTGTTACCTGCTCAAACACATCCTGCTGCTTAACACGGGTCTGCAAGGACTAAGCTGGTGGGCTAAACTATTATGTGAAGCTAAAGTTCAAGAGATTTTGTAAGCCGCGTTTTTGTGGTATTATGTCTGTTGGCGTATGCAATGATCGTTTGGGGAAATCTGTTTAATTTTTCCATATGTTGTATGTAATGGGTTCACGATTTTTCTCACCCGCCACCCTCCGATAGCCACTGAAAAGGCACTGCGATACAAAATGAATGTTTTTATTTTATGTCATCGTGACCCTGAATCGGGTGGATTTAAATTTAATCGTGATGGGTGGCGACTTGTTTCAAGCCGAGTAATCAGTCAGCTGAGTTTGATCCCATCCCATGAACATTATTGGCTTACTCGTATCGTAGCCTGCCAAGAGCGTGACTTCTAGGTCCGCTTGGTCCGAAATGAATACCTGGTTTGTGAGCGTGTTAAGAGCCATACTTGGGATAGGGACAGCAGGATGTGGTGCTCGCACACGTCACTCCTTGGTTCTTGTGCCGGCCTTAATAGGTCCTGACTAATTGGACCTGCTCTATCACCGTTTAAGACCATATAGGGACAGAAAAGGCCCTTTGTGCTTTTTATTATTAGAGTTTTTGTTGGGTTTGATCGCGTAAATATATAAATGTGTCGTGAAAACCCGCCACCACCCAACACAGCCAGCTGGTAAGGGTTGTCACGTGTTGGGTGGTGGCGGGTTTTAACGATACGTATTTCAAAGAAAGCTCCAAAATTAAGAGTGTGGGGGTTATTTGCGTATACATTTGTCATGTGAGAACTTATAATAAATCGTTTTGGGATATCCCCTCCCGCACGACTTGCTCTGCGTTCCGAATGGGTGCTTTGTCTCGACAAGACAGTGATAGTACGCTTAGGATAAATACTTTAAAAAAGCCCAAAATATATTCTATCCATATAGTGTAAACCTATGACCAAATCGCCTTGAAGGTGCCTGATTTTGGAAGCTAAGCAGGTTTTGAGCTTGGATGGGTGACTGCCATGCATAGCAGGTGTTACACAGGGTGTGCTCATGTGGGCAGCGGATGGCAGTGCATTTTTTGTACTTGGCTTCTTTGCTCCCTGCTTTCCCTAACCCACGCGGACCAAGGTTCTGAAGTATGGTCAATTAACCCCCAAAATCTACATGGTAAGTGGAGGCCTTAATCCAGCAGTGCGTTGACAAAGGGCCGTTTGTTTTACAGTGTAAACGGTGGCTGCTGATAGGGTGATAGGTGGCGAGCGGTCGGCGTGCCGCACTTTTACCCAGGGGTGACCCTCGTTCGAATCCCGCACACGGCTAACATCGGTGGTCAAGTGATGTCTCTGAATTTTTTATCAGGACCCCCCCCCCTCCCTTTACCAACCCGCGCTGACCAGCACGGTGAAGAATGGTCAGACAACCGCGAACTGGTTTGACCAATGGATGGCTTTCAACCATGCCAGTGACGACTTTACACGGTGTAAATTGTGACCCTTCTAGAGGGGGGGTAGGGGGGGGCTCTCAAGCGCTACCTCTATTGAAGGCCCTTCCACCAGGAGTGGCGCGGCCAAACACAAATTTCAGGGCTGCGAATTTTTACCTTTATAGCAGTGGAGGTACAACCCCAGACGGAACCCATCCATATTATGGTCCAACTGGCTTCATAACTTTTTGGCCACTCTTCCCTTCCCGTGAAGGCTCTCCTAAATCTGGCGAAATGTTGGGATTGTGGTCTGGGGTTAGGAGACCGAACGGATTTATTCATTTAAATGTATTTTCTCTGTGATGATCATTTTCTTGTTATGTGCATTTTTTCTTGTTTTTTATATATATACATATTCTTGATTTGCCAAGTAGTGCGCTTTGTTTTTGCATCATCTGTGTCAGAGACTGGCTAATAGATGTTGCAGCTTTGTGGGATGCACATGTGCGAATGACGCGATTTTTATAAAATGAAATTATTATTAAAACGAATCCGCTGTGCTCCTGCCGCCGTGGCCGTTGGTGGGTCAATTGTAATTCTGCAACGGCGTTCACCGTGGCACTTGCCAGGTTTTGTTCTGCATCCGTCCATGAGTGTCTATTTGTGGAAACAACCTTGGCTCTGGGGTCATTTGTGCCGAGCGCTGAGAAGCGGGCGAGCAGCGTCCAGGCCTCGACTGCCGCTGCTGCTGCTGCTACCGGACGTGAGCTGTCCTTAATCGGAGGTCTGCACCTGATTCGAGCAGTTGGGCAACTCTGGCTGGGTGCAACTTAAATCGCTTTCCGTGGACGTCTCTGCGATCATTTGCGCAACTTCGTTGTGTGCAGCTAATTTGCTTCTATGTAGTTGTCTCTCAGCAAGCACAGCCTCTCCGAAGCATTGATCTGTTTGGATATTTGTAGGGATGTTTGTTATCACGTGACGCACATAACAAAATATGATTGGTTGTTACAATTCTGAACGTGCCGTTTATAATTCCCTCTTTACACAACTACTCGCTCGGCACCTGGACAAAGCAGCTGTAGGTGATTTTTTTTTAAGTTGCGAGAGCGAATTGCTTGCACAACAGATCCATTGGGCGTGGAGGCGACGTTTGCGTTTGGACGCCGCTCTGAGTGGAATGGTTCAAATGTCTGTCCACCCCTCCCTCCAGGAGTCCTCAAATATATGTCCTAGAAGAATGGGTTGACTGTCTAGCAATGTGAAGACCTTGAGCCAGATGGGAGTGGTGACACTGTAAGGCTGTAAGCCATACGGAGGGATTCTGTAAGAGCAGACTTTGAAGGTCAGATGTCATTTTTGCAACAGCTGCAGGATCCTATAGGGGGTGCTGAGGTCTGTGGTGAGGTGTAGTTGCATCACCCCCTTTGGCCCTGATGACCCCCTGACCTTGAAATAGCCTTAAGACTAAATTTTTATAAATAAATAAAAACTCCACTTTTTTCAAATTTTCTTGCTGTAGATTTCACACCTGATGATGATTGCTTGTGTTGCAGTCGAAACGTCGTGAGAACTTTTATTGTTTCATATATATATTTATTATTATTGTATTATTTCCCTTCTACGTGACTTTACCGAAAGAACCAAGAATATGAAGCCTTAAGACTTTGAGGCAAGTGCCGTTAGTGAGCGCCTAATGGAGGCCTACACGATATACGATGGGGTGGGTGGCCAGCACCACGCCCGGCCACCTTTGGCTCCCGAGTAATGATACGTACACATTTCAGGCCGAGGTCGACCCAGGATTGGTTCCGATTAATTGTCACTGGCGTTGGCTGTGAGCGGGAATCGAACTGTAGTCTCTGGGTTTGTAGCTCCACGTGCTTGCAATCCAGAGGTCGCCGGTTCCATTTAGTCGCCGGTCACGGCAGTTGAAATAATGGTGCAAGGTTGTAAAGTCCCCACCCCTCCACTTTCTGTCCACTCGGTACTATACACGAGTGTGTACACCTCTTTCAACACATCCGGCCAGTGTGGAAGAGTAGATCAACATTTCTTTGACGGAGCTCTATAGAGCTGCCTCGAGTGGGGAGGCCCTTCTGGCAGACGTGGCTTGAAAGCAATTGTCGGGCTGCACCTTTACCTGTTGTTATGAGTGTGATAATCAACGTGTGTGTTACACACCTGGAAAATTAGTCAAATCGAGTTATGTTATCGTACGTGCTCGTAGACGTGTCTCCCAAGTCTTGTCAAGGTTATAAATGTGTGTGTGTGTGCGCGCTGTTTGATGTTGTTAGTGAAGTGGAGCGTGATGGGTGCAGGAACGTGTTGAGACACCCAGGTCCCCCTCCCCTCCCGTGTATTGGTTCAACCCAGGTAACTGGAGGTGTGTCCCCTTTAAAAACAACTCAAAACAAGCTCGAGCAACCCCCTACCCCACCACCCTGTTTATCCGCATCCTCTACACTCCAACAATTGAGTTTCGTTGCTGTTTTAACTTAATTATCGTTATCATCAACCATCGTCAATCCACTGCTGGATGACGGCTCCCTATGCCGCCCCCGCCACCTCCCAAATCTTGGAAGGAAGAAATCCCACCAAGCACCCACCGCACGAGCCGATTCCATCGCTCCATCTCCTCGGTGGCCGAGCCAGCTACGATCCTGGTGATCCAAGTTCGGTACCAGGCCGTGCACATCGCAGGTGGGAGGTTCAAAAGTGAACCTGGTGCAGACTTCCCCAGTGTCAACTCTGCCTGAGACGAGTTCTCTGTGGCGGTTAATACCAGCCGGGCATGGTGCTAACCGTCGCCACCGCCGCGTGTTCCTTGCCGGCCCTGATAGGCACTCTTTAATGGAACGTGACAGCCGCTGGTCCGTGAATCTAAACGGTGGATCTTTTATCTTCGTTTTTTAAAGTCTACGTGCGGGCAGGTTTGTGATGCCTCTGCGCATTGGTGTTGCAGGAAGAGGATTCGGGGGGGAGGTGTACGGGGAAGGGGGTTACGTGATGATGGTCTTCGTCTCTTCGTCTTGTCGTATGGCTGATTGTAGATGCAGAGCAACAACTGCGATTTCACATTCAGGTGGTCAAGCCAGATAACCGCGTCGGGAGTAGCGTACGGCCGTGATGTCTCCTTCGTATTTGTGGATCGGGCATTGCGTCGTTATATGTTGAACGGTCTGTCCTGGACGACCACAGTCGCACACTGGAGAGTTTAAATTTTCCATTTGACCATCAGGTATTTGTCCGTATTCTATTGTTTCAGATTTATATACAGTAGTGCCCTTTCATGGATTGTATAAATGCGGTTTGGGGTGAACCCCAGGGATCTTCTGCATTGGGTCTTTCACAACACAAAGTGTTTTGAGGTCTTCTTGAACTCCATTCAGCTCTCCGAGCTTCAGCGGGGTCGAACTCGCATGGTGGAGGCGGTGGAACTTTTAAAGAGTCGCTGCCTGTCGCACTCGCTGAGCGTGCCATGCTTCGGATCCAACCTCGCTTGCCCCCCCCCCCCCCTCTAACTCGTGCGCTCCCCTCCAGTGGTAATTGAAATTATCATTGCATATCTATTTGCAGCCAGTTTAGTCGACGACAAGTTGGAATTTTGAAGCTTTCGTGACTGCAGGGATCCATACTCTTTGGTTCTTTTGGTAAAGTCACGTGGGCATAAAATAAAATAAATCACGACGTTTCGGGTGCAACACAAGCGTCGTGGATTTCATTTGATTGTTCACTTGGTTACGTCGATTTAAAGCAACCTGGTCCATTGCAATCTCTCTTGGTCCATGTTATGGAATTGTATTCTCATCCACATGGTAAGAGTTCACCAACTCAAACGGTAACCCGAAGTCATTTTATACTATTCACCGTCTTGGTGGGTTATGGCTCATCAAGTAGTAAGTTAAAAAGACGAGCGTTTTTTCCCGTTTATAAAAATAATATTTAGTCTGTAAGCTGCAGGACATTTGGACAAACCAGTGTTCCGTTTCTGATAGCCCAATGTAGTGGTTTGTACAGTTAGGAACAACAGTTCCACACTGTCCACCCAAACATGTACGCTCCCGGATTGGTTGAAGTGCGTCACGTGACCGCGAGCTTTCTGTCGTGCACGAATGCGCTGTCTGTCCAACCAAGTTCCTACCTGCCCACTCCGAAGGAACGTGTTCGTGTGGAAATGTACAGCAGCCAATTACTCAACGTGTGTTTCTAAATGTGGAGGGGAAATACCGGAGGACCCGGAGAAAAATCTACATGACCAGGGGGAGAACATGCAAACTCCAAATATACAGCAGGCGTCAGGGTTGGGATGTAACCCACGACCTCCTGCATACCAGGCGAGGTATTTAACATCCTGCCACCGCGGTGCCACATCTCACCACTGTTAATTGTTAAAAGATGGCTTGGCCAGTCTTGAGCACTGTGCGCAACTTCTGTGCGTAACATACGCAGCGGGGTCTCGCACATGATGTCATGCGTGGTAGTGTAAGACGATTGTCTTACTGCAGTATATGATTTTGTATCAAACCAGGACTCGTCGTAAAGAGAGGGTCGATGTCTGTTAGATTGGCAGTTCACCTTCATGGATTCAAGCAAGCTTGACTGCTCACGAGATACTGTAATGTTGAAATAAATCCAGTGTTTGCTTGTATTGGATCAATGCTGCTGATATGTAATCCTAGAAGGCCTTGCAGCTGATGGATTATGTACGAAATGCTTTTTACGTGGCGAGGCAGAAATATGAAAGGGCAATTGTTTATTTATTTTGCCATCTCTTTAGAGTCTTCATCTGAACTAATGGATCGTTCCTTGCCTTGTAACCATTATTCATTTAGAATCCATTCCTATCCCGCCATTTACGTCCATCAAATTGTGACGGGGGTGGGGGGGGAGGAATCCACTTTGATCTTGCTACTTATATAAATTATGCTGAGGGAACAATCTATACGGGAGGGAACAAAAGAAATCTGAACCTTCGAGAGACCCGACGCAAATTAGTCGGCAGAAGCGACCTACGGAAAAAATTAACTCCAAAACAAATCCTGGGGGCCCCCCCCCCCCCGCAAAGAATAATCTCGTGGCAATCTCGTTGAATCGCACGGGTGATGAACCGCGACGCGCCAGGTGAACGGGTTTCCCGCAGACAGCGACGCTGACGGGTTGGTGGTTGCCACCACGTGGTTTTTGCGTGTGCCCCGGGCTGCAGGACTCGATGGCGCCTTCCCTGCGCACGTGCTACCGCTATCTCAACCAGACGAGCCGCTCCTTCGCCGCCGTCATTCAAGCGCTGGACGGGGAGCTCAGGTGATCCGCCGTGGTTTTTGTGGGCCAGAGCCGCGGGTGGCAAACGCCGGAGTCCGTTTCATCGTTTGTTCGTTCGCGCTCTCGTTCATTCGCGGGCGGCTTGGTTTTTAAAAAGAGCTAACGGAGAACGGAAACAACTATCCTCCGTATAGCCTTGACAGACTGTTGGGGCAAGTGCTGTTAGCGAGCACCTAATGAAGTCTTGCACGGCACGAGAGTGGGTGGGTGGCCAGCATCATGCCCGTCTCCCTCGTGGGGTCAACATGTACATGTTGCACCAGGTATTCATTTGAGCCCGAATCGACCGTACAGGATGAGGAAGGTACAACGCCACCCGCAACGTCTGCCAACGAGTCTGCGGCTCGAGGATTGGACTCCTTGAGATCCTGGGTTTGAATCCAGGTTGAAGCCTCGCAAGGGCTGCATAGAAGTTTTATAAACACGGCTAATGAACAACTATCAAGAAGGTTGCTATGTTCTTTTGGGCATTTAGGCATCCCCACCTCTCCCCTTTGCCCCCCCCTCCCCCTTGAGGGTTATTCCATTCCCTCGAGAGTTATCGGAGTTACGGAAGACGACACCAGGGATGCAGAGTTTATTTAAACGCGCTGCATAGGCTGGTTCAAAATATAAAACGCCGAGTGATTAATCGTTGTAATTCCAATTGCGTCTATACTGCTGTCAATTCCCATACATCATGCCCCCTCTGTGCACCCGATTCGTTTGTTCAAGAAAATACTTCTGGGGAATAAAAAGGCTCTACGTAACTAATGAAACGGGAGGACTTTCATCATATTCATAATAAACGTCTTTGGGTTAAATCGCGTTATTTATAAATGTGTCGTAACCTTCCACCACCCGACACGGCCAATCAGCAAAAAAGTGTCACGTTGACAAAAGACAAAATAGTTCACTACTTTATCCGACCCGGTGTGTTGTAGAGTGAATACACAACATTTACAGTTTTTGAGTATGACGTTTCGCTGGTAATTACATCCAGCATCATCGGGCAATTTGCCAGAATGGTGAAGCCCTCACTTGCTCCCGGTCTTAAATAGAGCAGCAGCAGGGTGACGTCATCATTTAACTCATTCTCAGGTGCGACAATTCTGGTTAGTCGGCTGATGAGGCTGGTTTGTAATCGCCAGCAAAACGTCGTACTCCGTGTTAAACGTTGTGGGTTTACTCTCCCAACACACAACCGGTGGTGATGAAGCGGTAACTAATTGGCACGTTTTGTTGACGTAACAAACTCTGTTGGTAGCGGGTTTAACGACACAAGTATTTTCGATCTAACCCAAAAACCTTTTTATTGTGGGTTATATTGGTCAAGAAAGCCGACGTGTTAAACTGAATCCACGTGCGCGTACTGCATAGCTGTCAACCCACACGGTTATTAACCCGTATTCTTGTACAGGGAAATTGAGCTTTCAGGTCCATACGGCGTACAGCCGTTTCAAGACGGGCAAAAAAAATGTTTCGTCTTATTTGTTAGTGTTTCTCCCTTCTGATTGGTATTTGTAGGATGAACGTTGATATTTATAAGGGAACGTGGAGCCCAATAAGGTCTGACTTGGTCTGTAATAAGGTAGGGCACTGATAAGGGATATGGCACTGCTTGTTTACTACGCGGACCGGAAACGTGGACTTTGACGAACACGATGTTTACCGACTGCCGCGTGGGGGTGTCGCGCAGGGACGCCGTGTGCATCTTCTACCTCGTGCTGCGGGCGCTGGACACGGTGGAGGACGACATGACGATCCCCAACGCCGCCAAGGTGCCCATGCTGCGCGACTTCCACAGCTTCCTGTACCAGCACGAGTGGAGCTACTCGCTGAGCAACGAGAAGGACCGCCAGGTCCTGGAGGACTTCCCTACGGTGAGCAAAGCGCGGTGGCGCGCGCCTGGTTGACAAATTTGTTCGTTCATTAATTCATTCGTTAGTACATTTTGGTGTTCGCGTTCTTATAGCGCAGGACATTCGCGAAGACGTTGCATTTCGTAGACGGTCTACAGTTGGCCCTTGTCCAGAGCCGAGCTATTGCAGGGCTGAACCTTTATCTTTATGCTGCCCGGAACAGATCTCGCTGGAGTTCCGCAAGCTGGCCAAGATTTACCGGGATGTCATTGGCGACATCTGCCAGCGCATGGGAGCGGGCATGGCTGAAGTGCTACAGAAGAAAGTGGGCTCCATGCAGGAGTGGGATCAGGTACGCGCAGATGTTCTCTTCGGTTACACACACGTGTGTGTGTGTGTGCGTGCTGTGAACCTGGCGACCAGAGTTCGATTCCCGCTCACGACTTAACATCGGTGGCAAATGTCTGAACCGGTCTTGAGCCTCCCTATCGTCAACTCTGCCTTAAATCAGCATACCTGGTGCAGAGTGTATTAAGCATCCGCACTTGGGAGACGAAGGCTGCAAGGCGTGGTGGAAGCCACACGACCGTCTCGTGTGCCGTGCCGGCGTTCACGGGTGCTCTCTAACAGCACATGCCCCCATCGGTCTGTTGAGGCTATACGTGGGGATGGGGTGGAATATTTTGTCTTTGTGCGCAGTACTGCCACTACGTGGCGGGCCTGGTGGGCATCGGGCTGTCGCGGCTGTTTGCGGCGTCGGGTCTCGAGGACGTGGTGGTGGGAGAGGACGCGGCGCTCGCCAACTCCATGGGGCTCTTCCTGCAGAAGACCAACATCATCCGAGATTACCTGGAGGACACGCGCGACCGCAGGGAGTTCTGGCCCCAGGAGGTACGTCGCCGCACGCAACCCCCACGCAACCTCCACGCAAACCCCACGCAACCCCCACGCAACCCCCACGCAGCCCCCACGCGTTGTGGGCTCTTCACCGCACACGGTGCCTGGCTTTGTCTCTGGGGGGCTGCGATGCACCAGGACAATTGCAGGACTACAGTACCCTTGCCGTGCAAGCATCGCTGGCGATGCGTGTTCTGTTACCTAAGGCTATGATTTTGGCACACGGTGGTTTTTAGTAAAATAAAAATACGGCTGATGAGTAGAGGAAATTAAAATATTCACGGAATAATGTGGGGCGGGGTCCCTCTCCTTCCCCTGCCACACCCTGGCTCGGTGTGTAAACATCGCCGCTCGGGAGACGGACAGCCGAGCGTGGTGCTGGCCACGCACTCGCCCGTGTGCCGGGCCAGCCTTCATAGCAGCACTTCTCCCACCAAAAAGTCTGTTTAGGCTATACGGAGGATCTTTGTCTTGTGCCCCGCGCGACCGACGACAGGCGTGGAGCAAATACGCGGGGAGCCTGTCAGACTTGGCGCGCCCCGAGAACCTGTGCGCGGCCGTTGGCTGCCTCAACGAGCTGGTGACCAACGCGCTGGGCCACGTGCCAGACGTGCTCACCTACCTGTCGCGCCTGCACAACCAGAGCGTCTTCAACTTCTGCGCCATCCCCCAGGCAAGAGCTCGTCTCCACGGAGATCCCACACCGACCCCCCCCCCCCCACACACCATTCTTCCCCGAGTTCAATTCCCGGCCATGGGCGATATCGGTATAAGCACCATTCACGCACAACACCAGAACATGTGCCTCCCCCGCCCCCTCCAAAGACAGACAAAGATCCCCCGATTTAGCATGTAACAGACTGAGCGAGCACCGATGAAAACAAGGACTGCACACGAGAGGGTTGGGTGGCCAGCACCACGCCCGGCCTCCTTTATCTCCCTAATGGCAATGTATACACCGCACCAGATACTCATTTGAGGCTGAGTCTACCTAGTGGAGGCCCAGGACCAGTTCAGGTAATTGTCACTTGCTTGGCCGTGAGCGGGAATTGAAGCCAGGTCGCCAGGTTCGCAGCGCAGCGCGCTAACTGCGACACCACTGCTCCCCTGCACCACCCCCACTCCATCCCGTTCAAGAACTCGAACTGAGCGAGGGGGTCAAGTACGGTCAAATAACCCGCGCGATCCGGATTGACAAAAGGCTGCGAATGATGATTATGATGCGAGATTTATCGAGTTGATTGTTGATTAAGAAAAAAAAAGACTCTGCAAATTCGTCAATAACACCGTGGCCTTAAAGGGAAAATATATAATGGGCAACTTTTCCTGCAATGAATAGGCCTTCTTCATCACAGATACATTTTATGTTCCATGAAGGTCTCTTTAAGTAAGGCCACAGTTGTTATTGACAAATGCGAGTTGTGGTTCGTCTTTTTTTCTTGCGTGCCACTGCCAACGCGACAGCGTCGCCAAACAATTTTTTGGTTAAGAGAGATTTAGCGAAATACGTGAAAATCGCCAGCAGTGGTCACGAGAGGCATACAACAGTGCGTCTGTGTTTGCCGCTGATTTAAAACCAACTGCTGCCTTTCAAGCTCGCGCATTTGGTCGTGCCCATGTGAATCATTGTTTCCAATTTGTGCACATTGCAAGCACGTGGTCTGCTCGTGTTGTTACGTGTAAGGTTCAAGGAGCAAACAAGACTTGCAAAGAGAGGGAGCAAATGTGGAGAAGATACAAATTACGTGATAAACGGTGAAGCCAAAGAGACTAAACTTGATTCTAATCTTAACTGTGGATTGTGACCGTCAAATCGCTGGCCGAGATAATTTTTACGTGCCTGCTGTCCCAAGTGATCTGAAATACAACGAACACACATTTCTCTCTGTAAAGTTATTGCAGTTGTATTCGTGCACTAATTCGCGTGTTACAAGCTCGCTTTGCATGCATCGAACTTTGGCACAAGCGGCACTGCGCAAGCTAGACGTGGTAAATGAGTACGGTACAGGTGAGACGTCAGAAACGTTCCTGCATCGAACCGCGTGCCCCAGATTAGTCAGCCCGTCAAATTTGTCTCTCCTTGTGTATGCCACCCTAACCAAAACTCCAAATCCTCGGAGGATTCTGCGCTCCCAAATACTCTTCATTCACTCACTCCCTCTGCCTAGGCACGATCGGACCGGTGTCACACATGTGGTGGCCCCTGACGCAGGCGGGGGGGGGGGTCAGTTCTCGCGCACGGAAAATCGGGTTCATGTCGCCCGTAATGACGAACAAAATCTACCCCTTCTCAAGTCATCCTCCCTCCGTATTTTAGTTCTAAAGCGGCAGAGATAAAAATGCGGTGTAATTTCAGGCGCAGCATGAACCGACCCGTGCGGGGGTATAAAGTTTCATCTCATAAAAATTGGCTGTTCTGGCCATAACAAAAAAATCCAGCCTCCCCACTGTAAGTGCGCACAGCCGCCGCTGATAAGGAGGTGAATATGGGAGAGCCGGGCGGGTTTCGGCGGCGTGTCGCTCGAGGGTGCGGGACGCCGCTCTTATTCCCCTGGGTAATTAACTCGCAGGCCTGACCCGAGTGTCGGTGACGGGTCAAGTGTTGACGGACGCTGCGTTTGTGCTCTTTATCTGCTCATCGCCCCCCTCCGCATCTGCTGTCTGACCGGCCGTTTGATTTGTCCGAAAATATTGGCCCTTCCCATCCCCCCCTCTCCCCCTCTCGCACGTGGGTCCGTGCAATAATCCCGCCTAAACCTGTCTGCTCCGCTGCAGGGTTATTAAGGAAAACATGTGGAACTTGGAGATAGGGGTTCTCGTTTTGATGTTAGCGGGCAGGAATGCTCACGCGTTTGAGTTGTGGGTGGCGGAGTGCGCACGCTTTATTTTGCCATGCCCACTGAGCTATACAGCTCTTTCAAAAGCAAACCTGAATGATGGCACAAGCACAACGAATTGGTCTATCATGTGAACATTTAGCGCAGCCAAATATGCTAAACGCACGTTGATTCTAAATGTGTAGAGAAAAAACTGGAGGACCTGGGGAAAAATTCACATCCCCACGGGGAGAGACACGCAAACTCCAAATACGCAGGCGTCAGGTTTGGGATCGAACCCACGACCTCTGATATACCAGGCGAGGGAGTTAACATCTCACCACTGTGGCGCCCCACACGTGCTAGTCATGGCGAGGGTGTTGCACAGGCCAGTCCTCCGTTGTTCTGTGAGACCAATAAATTATTTTTAATGTAGTTTGTAACGCGCACGGTGATTGTTCACTGTCGAGGGAGATGATAATAATTTAGATGTGCGGAGAATCTGCAGCGAGTCGGCCACAACCAGTGCCAGCAATTGCCCAAGTTCTGCAGTCCTAGTAAAGGGACGTTTGTCAACTCCAATGAGTGTCTACACATCAGGGCGAAACCAGGGTATTTGGGAGTCCATAGGTATGGGGGGGGGGTGGACGACATACTATCCCTGTACAGATGTATTTGTTCGTTTCTCAGCCCGCTTGTCCTGGTGAGGGTCTTGTATTAATCTTCAACCTACTTTCTGTACTGCCATAATACCCTGGCAAGCCAGGAGATGGCGACCGCGACGCCAAACTGTCAGGGTGCAAGTTTCTCACGGGTTTGTGTGACCCACAAACCCAACCCAGGCGGCAAGCTAAGAAAACAATTCTCGAGACTCAGCGTCTTGAGATGGCGGCCGCATTTTAGACTACTAGCAACACCCCGACGTTTGTTGTACATCTCTGGCGGAGGGCGATGGTGAATACGAGCCGCGTCCTCGCGTCCCCATTGGTGACCGCCGCGCACCTCCTTGTGGACACACGAGCATCTGCACTCCTGCTGCGGGAAAGGAACTGACCGTCCGTGTGTGTTTTTAATCACGGTTGCAAAGCACGCCCCCCCCACCCCCCCACAAAGCCTCAAAAGCCAAGTCATCGGCAACAACTGTTTTTTTGTGTTTAGTTTGTTTCCCTTCGCCTCCGCCTGTACCAGCGATTTGGAATAGTTGGTTACGCACTGTGCGAAGAAGTTTAACATGCATACATACAACAAACTGGCACTGTGAAGGTAGTAATAGTTTTCTTGAACTGAGCAAGGTTTATGTGATCCAGCGAAAAAGAGACGCTGGGGAGGTAATTGCAGAGTGGAGCGGTGCGAGGGGAACAAAGCTGAAAGAGAAGCGAGGTGGTGGCCAAACACGTGGATGAGATGAAATAATCTGAGGCAGGCAGAGGTGGTCGACATGAGTAGAGGAATCGACACGTGACGCATTGTTATTAGCAAAGGAACAGTGCTAAGCAGGCGACTGACCTCCGGTGTGCGGTGACTGCTGAATCGTCGGTCAACCTGACGGTGGTGAATTCTGTGCACTAGTGAGGCGTGAACTGGCTGTTCCACCCGAGATATGACAACATTGGCCAAATGTGTGCTTTGTAATGTCGAACTAATTCCGAGTTGGAAAGCTTTAGCACAGAAAAGGAAAGCCCGCTTTGTCCACGTCTCTTTAGCCAGATGATTAATATAGCCGTTCCGTGACGGGTCGGCCGAGGTGGTTGTGCCTAGCAGATTAACTTTATAGCCCGCGGCTAAAATTAACACGCGTGCGTGCCTGTGTGCGTGCTCGCGCTCTGCACCGGCAGGTGATGGCGATCGCCACGCTGTCCGCCTGCTACAACAACCCGGCGGTGTTTGGCGGCGTCGTGAAGATCCGCAAGGGCCAGGCGGTCACGCTCATGATGGACGCCACGAGCCTGGCGTCGGTGCGCGCCATGATGCTGCAGTACGCACAGGAGGTGAGGTGGGCGGGCTTGGGCGGCGTTCAGAATCCGAATATTCAGTTTCTACTGGAGGAATCCGATGAGCTATAAAGCTCTATTTTGCAGGTGTCCACTAGGGGCGGGTCAAAACGTCACGACGACAAGCAATACAAGAACACGATAGGAGTGCCAAGTGTAGGAAATGTGACGTGGCCTGGGACGTAGTGTGCATGCTGCCGATTGCAGAGGCGCGCAGTTCATGCCCAGCGGCTACCCCGGTCAAACTTAATACTTCCGTTGGAGTAACCGTAAAAATACCAGTTTAACACGTAGGCTTTCGCGACCAGTATTATTCATGAATTGTAAATGTTGTGGATTCACTCTTCAGACACACCGGTGGGCTAAAGTAGTAAACTATTTGTCTTTTGTCAACGTGACACTTTTTTACTGATTGGCCGTGTCGGGTGGTGGAGGGTTATAACACATAAATAACGCAATCTAACCCAAAAACTTTATTATGAACATAAAAATACCACTCGCCATTTACTGCACGGTGGACGTTAAAGGATCCCGTGACGCTATTCGTAAAAGAGTAGGTCATGCCCGCCGGCGTCGTGGTGATGACTGTTCGCCAAGGAGCCAAGCGCGTCTATGACGAGATGAAATTGGCCAGTCTCTGAATGAAAGACGCAGACGATAATTTTTTTCAATTTCTGAAATGCTCCCTCCGCCTTTGTCCACGCAACAGTATAAATGGGATCATCACAGTTGATTGATTAGCACAGGGGTGGGGGAACATTTTTCTGCCAAGGGCCGTTTGGATATTTATAACATCATTCGCGGGCCATACAAAATTATCAACTTAAACATTAGCCTGTTATACTTGGCCAAACATTGAATTAACTCGCGCCTAATGTGATGGCTGGAACAGACTAATTAATTTGGGGGCCTGGATTAGCAGGTGGCGTGTCGTGGGATGAAGTGGGTAGATGGGCCAGCGTGAAAGTTGTAGGGTTTCTAGAGTGGGGCCCCCCCCCCTCCTACAGCTCCCTTGGGTGGAAGCCCTTCTGCTAGCAATGGCGTGAGCAGGTAATTGCAGGGTTGCGCCTTTTTTACTTTAATTACCTTTCACCTCATCGGAGATCTGTGCAGCTGCAGCCGCGTAAACCGTGGGTAGCCAGGCATAACGTCGCTTCGCCCACAGATCCAGCGCTGCATCCCGCCCGACGACCCTTCGGCAACCCAGACGCGCAACATCGTGCTGCGCATCAAGGCCATGTCGCGCGCGGGCGCGTCGTCGGCGGCAGGCGGTGGCGACAGCGGCGACGCGCAGGAGGAAGAGGAGGTTAACGGCCGCCATCAGGGGACTGGCTTCATATCGCCGCTGAGCCTCACCATGGGAATGGTTCTGGCCGCGTTGGGCTGGCAGTACTGGGCCACGGTGCAGGGGGTCGCTGCCAAGTACCTGCAGGGCCTGTGATGATGACGATTGCCCCCTCCGTCTTTGAACTGGTGGACCTCCTCGATGCGCCCAGCCAATCTGTAAATATATATCCCAAGCGCCCTGCCCGAGCCATTGCTGTGACCACTGGTGATTCAAGTTGCGTTTTTGAGAAATGCCCCTTCTCCCCCGTTCTGGGAATTTGTTCCAAATGAAAAAGGTTGTCGCGATGGAAGCGGGTGGCCTCCCTGCGTGCGTGTAGGAAGGCGCGCACGCATGGCGGCTGATGGGGTTGTGCTTCTGCGCAGGGTTGTGGTTGTTGATATCCCTCTCGCAACCCCATGTTGAAAAAACCCTGGCTTTGCTTCTCGGTGTCGTGCACGTGTCCCGTCTTAACAGGGAAGCGAGCGACAATGGGATTAGAAGTGCCGCCATATTTGTAGAAAGTGACGCGTTTGCTGGCGGGGAGGAAGTAGTTATCTTGGCTGCCAGTTAGCGGCAGTTGAATTGCGTGGAAGTGGATGAATAAATACGTAAGATCCGTGCAGACTTAACTGATTGAGGGTGCTTCGCTGTCGTGTTAGTTTAAGAAACGTTTTCAATGTTTACAGACGACATGAGAAAAATTGGCAAACCAATTGCATACGTGCGTTTTGGCGGCGTGGTGGCGATGTTGTGACTCATGCTGCCACAGCGAAGCGCTTGCCGCGTGGTTTCCAGTTGACCGCACAAATGACTTGGCCAGCTCAAGCCAGTCCGCGTCGTGTTCATTCTGAAGTGGTGTCGTGTTTGTCTCTTTGCGTTTGTTGCTTAATCTCGGGCGCTGTGGCTCACTTGACCCCCTTTCCCTGTTGAGGCTTTGTACCATATCTCGAGTGCAACGACGGGGCTAGTCGTGTGTAAATTAACAGTAGAAATTATAAACAACTAAATATTTCTACGCTGTGCTTTTGCAGGTGGTAACTTCTATTAAAAAAAAGTTGACTATAAAACTGCAAGCTCTCCCCATGGGTCGGTCGTTACTTTAAAATGGAGCGAGCAATCTCTGATTTTAACGCGACGATTTGAACGAAATAAAGTATGACGATTATGACAATAAAGAATATTTTTGGTATGACATGTTTGCTGGTTTTGTGCTCGAATAAATCTGAACACACGGCAATTAATGACCATCGTTTGAATATTTGAAGTTGTTAGCTGTGCTTGGCTGCAATTGGGTAGAGTTCCTCCGTTACCCTTCCTATTCAATTAGCAAAGTCCACATGGTTTTGTATATTACCGCCATTTGGCAAGTAATCTACAAACGGTGCAGTCCCATGGTTCCAGACCAGATATCGCGCGCTTGTCGCTACCACCTGATGTGGTGTCACTTTCTGTGGCTAATTTCTGTGGCAAACTGTGAATTGTGATAACCGTGTGTGAAATGAGTGGGGGGGGGGGGTGCCATATAATTACCTGGTATTCGCTGCGTACGTAAATTTGCACGAAAGCGTTGCTACATTAGTTGGCCACTTTGCACTACCCCATGGCCTCTAATATATGTGCGTGCGACATCTCGCAACTGCGCCATGTAATCTCTTGCGCGGCTCCGCATGTGACCGTTCGTCAACGGCTGTGCTAAATCTGCTGCTGGATGAAAACTTCCCCATTGTTGCCACCCATGATGATTACAGGTCAACCACCCAACGGCTTTGCACACGAGCCAAATTCATGGCGACACCTCCTTGGGGCGTGTTCCTTTCGCCATTATTTTCGACCGATGCCAATTAAGTCGATTGTCTAATAACCTGTGTGGTCTCCTTAAGTGTTCAACCTCATTAAATGTAATTCTAAGGGTACACACATTTGTCCACGCTTCTTTGCTTATTCCACGTTTCTGTTCCGTGTAATAGCATGGTAGTCGTAACGCATGAGTGAATTAAAAAAACACTTCAGGACAAACGCCTGTTGGGGAAACGATGCAGAATACATGCACAGGTGTTATTTGTCATCAAATCTGCGTGGAATTTGCAGTTTCTCGTCGGCCTGGATGATACTTGGTGTGGGTTGACCACGAGGCTACTGTGGGACTGGTTGTGGGGGGGGGGTGTTCATCCAGCAGTGGATTTACAAGCCCTCTTAGGTAGATACGATTCAGAGTACACTATGCATTCAATGCATTAGGAGCATTCTATTAGGAAAATACAATCAGGCAGTATCACAGAAATTCACAAATCAACTTTATTTATCCAGTACACCACTGGAATACAACTAAATCTTAGGAATAAAGCTTTTGGTGGTTTATATTTTGTTACTTTAAACCTTCCATTTAATTCCTCAATGTTTTAACGGAATGTAGAAGCGCAAAAACGCACAACCCCTCATTTTATCAAACGAAAGAAAAGTGGTCGCCCCTCCAACCACGAGGGGAAGGAAATACGTTTTTAATATGGGTTCTAAACCCCCATGCTCGCCAAAGACGCTAAATCAGCTTGGTACTCTTAAAACCAGGTTAGGGCGATATGGGTTGTAACCATCAGCACCCTTGATTGAGGGCGGCGACTCGATTGCGGAAGAGATGTGTTTTTTAACGTGGTGGTGAATGCAAGCAACCGGCTGCTAAGTCACGTGGGCCCCATCACACGGTACAACGCACACAATCTGGACATCGATTCTTACTCAAGAGATTTCATGCAAGTACTGTGATCTTAAAGCCAGGTTCACGCCTGAAAAGTGCAACGTAATCACCGGTGAACTTCAACAGGGAAAATATAACTGCGTATTTGGGACAAACAGCCAATGCGTTTGCAATTGTCACATGCTGCTGAAATACATTGCGATAAATCAGCAGATTGCCACTTGAAAATAAGATTTTTTTCTTTGCGAAATGCAACCGGATGTACAAATGGTGGCGGAGACGTCCACACATTGGTGATGGTTGCAACCAACCACGTCTCGCTACTGTTCGCCCACGTGTGGGGTTCTGGCTGAAGACTCGATATGATGCAAAGAGGCATTGTTACGCCCCACTTTACTGTTCGTCTGGCCCTGGCCTTAACCTTGTCAAAACCCAGAGTTGGACAAGGCAGTTGAGGCCTCCCATCAAGAACATGAAGCAGCCATGGTAAAAGACAAAGCAAACTTAAGACTCCATCAACAAAGATCCCACAAATGCTAACACGTATGCACATTTTGTGAACCCAAGTGCAGTGGTTCATCGCAAAGAACACTTTAAAGTTTACAATCACACACATGACCCGGTTGTTTTTTTATATAACATGACCAGAGGCCTATGGGCTCCCTTGTTCAATGTGAAATGGATGTGTATAGTTACAGAAAATCTGTCCACAGCAACACGAAGCTGTGTTTTATACCCTCTTGGGGGCAGAGGACCAAATATGCCCAAGGCATTTCAATTTTAGACCAACGGCATTCCAAACTCCAGTCGAAGCAGCTCCCCACTGCCCATCGTTTTCAGCATTGCCAATCCAAATGGGTGCTTTACACCATTACTCGATACCATTTCACCATAATCCCAAATCACCATTGACAGTTTGCCATTAGGAGGGGCAGTGAAGGGGGGATGCTGATAATAAAAGAGATATTTGGAGCAGTGGATGACTGCAATTAAACAACTTTTTGGGAGATGCATTTCATTCGGTAAGGCACTCCACGTGAATCTGGAAACAACCAGAACACCAGCCTCTGCTATCAAGGTTAAAATTCATGGCAGGGAGGGGGTTCAAGAAAGCAACTTTGGCTTTTCCTGGCCAAATAGGGGGCAACAAGGTGAGAGTACAACTCGAGTTGGATTTAAAGTGGCGACTAAGCCAATGCCAGCTAGAAGCTCGGTCGACGGTGACCTGCACGGAGAAAGACATTGATCATCTTCTGTATCGTATCATGTGGAGCTGGCAAGTATACAAATGATGGCTTAAAAAATGTTAACCCGGAGAAACGACACAATCGGCATTAAACTAAAACACGTAACTTACATCTCCAATGTGGCTAATTGCCCTCCGATCATTTACAACGTATGTTCATGTATGCGTGTGTCGTCCATTTTTCGAATTTACTGCTGGATGAGGGCCTTCCCACGCCATGCGGGTTTTACCACACTTCACGCAGGTCAGGAAGTGGTAAAGTTGGCCACATCTCAAGGTGGTAGGGGGGCATTATACAAGTCCTGCACAACTCCTGTGCGGTTTTAAGCTTTAAAAGGTTCAGAGACTGCGTTGGCATATGTGCAGAAAAACGCACAGCCCTTTGTAAATGTACTGCTGGGTGAAGGCCTCTCTGTGCCGTGTCGGTCACGGGGGTTGACCGCACTTTGTCACGCTAATCAGTGCGGGTGTGGTGAAGTGTGGAGGGAGAAACGAGGACCCAGGCTTAGCCTGTGACCAGGAATCGAACTCGGGTGGCGGGATTCACAGCGGCGGTGGGGGAGATAACCACTGCACAGGGTCAACAAACTTTACCCAAAGCGTCTTGAAGAAACAGTCGTCATAGGGTAACGTTGCAGGAAACGACAAAAAGGAAATACTGCGGAATACGAGAGCTCATGAAACATTTTCCTGTTTCAAGGCTCCTTTCAGTAATACTTGCAGCAGCTAGCGTTATCAATTAAGCATTTTAACAACTCACACCCCCAGCGATGTCATGAATTGGTCAAATTCCATTTTTAAAAAATCTAAACATTTCAGTGAATATAGCATCACCAGCGGCTGCAGGTGTTAGGTTGAACCCAATTACTGGTCGAATCACATGCCATGATTTGTAGTTCATACCTGATAATATTGTGTTCATCACACATAGCCGAAAAAGCCCTTAACCGAGCAGTTTAAATTTGGCAAATACAAATTCTCAGTGGGCAGGGGTGCAAAACGTGCAAGGAATATTGATTTCACGAAGACATCGCCGCCTCCAACTGGCCTGCCACTAAAACTGGGTTCGCACCGTCACTGTCATGAATATTCCTTGTGCCGCTGGGACACGTCGTTCTATCAAGAGGATTTTCAAAACGTTTGGGCAATTCCACAAACAAGCGACGACTGTTTGGGGCGTCGGCACCACCCCATTAAAACCTTGAGCGGCCACCACCGCCACCACCACCGCCGCTGCCTTGTTTCACTGCCAACAATTCTGCTGCGCGTCTGGGTGGCTGCCCCCGGTGGAGAGGCGGCGTCCACAGCAACCTGCCCTCTCGCCCCCTGCCCTTGCTATGGCATTGATGTTTATGTTGACTGCAAATACACAACTATATCTGCATGATCCGTCCTTTAATTTTATTTAAAATTATTACTTGTTTTTGCCATGACTGTAACACGTTTGTGAACGTACTTTAAGCAAAGCAATCGTTTCGCATTATTTCTGTCATACAGTCCTTAATTAGTGGCATGGCAGTACCGAGAGCGGCGGTTTCCAGAATTTTCTTGCACGACCAAGCGTCTCTCATCATCCTCCTCATCCCTCTGGGGGTGGGTAAAATGTGCACCACCTGGACAAGACTGCTCCCATTGGAGGGAAGTTTTATGGACAGGCTGGATCACCACAAACACAAATTGTAAATAAAAATTGTTCAAGTTGCCAAAAGCTTGTTTCAAATTCCAATTAACCTTTATAAGGACACACAAATCAGACAGTAGAATCTCCCCACGCCAGAATAACTCCTCAATCTTCAAGTGTCACAAACGGTGAACAGTAAGGTAAAGGTGCAGCCCTGCAATTGCTTGCTCACATTACTGCTGGCGGAAGGGTCTCCACTAGAGGGAGCCCGAGACAGCCCCCCTCTAGAAGGTATGCTGGCCTTCTCTTACACATTGGCCAGGCATACATTAAAGATATATATTTGACCAGGTAAGGCCCACCGAGCTGTACAGCTCTTTTCGGACGTGACCTGGCTATCACAAATGATAGCTGAACAAAGTGGCTTATTACGTGGAAATTTATATCAGCAAAATAATTAAACGCATGTTGATTCTAAATGAGGAGTGGAAAACCGGAGGACCCGGAGAAAAATCCGCGCGACCACGGGGGAGAACATGCAAACTCCAAATATACAAGCGTCAGCTTGGGATCAAACCCATGACCTGTATACCAGGCAAGGAAGTTAACATCTCACCACAGTTAACATCTCGGAAGAGACAGACGTACCAACACTTCGCCCCACCGCATGCGACCTAACAATCGACTGGCACGTACTCTTTACGCTGCTGGCGGGGGGCAGGGGCTGGCGATGGGATTTTAGAAACTTTAACTGCCACGCCGGAGGAAGTAATCGAACCGGCGCCCTCCGGATTGCCATTCCAGTGGGCTGACCCATGGCTCCACCGCGGCAGCACCTGCCGGGGTCGTGGCGCAAAACCGCACCGTGACGAGCGGCAGGGCATTGCGGGAGGCGGAGCCGAGGTGAAAGGACGGTGGCCAACTCGGAACGCGAAGCGAGCGCTCTTCAAAAGCCGAGTGAATGTTCCAACGATCTGCACAGGCGATGGTAGGTCCCCCCTATGGGCGATGCGACGCAGTTGCAAACACGAGTTATATAGGCTGCATCAATCCAAGTTGTGTTGCAATCGTGACGTGCAATGGGGTCCACAAAAGCTTTCCCACAGATCGTGGGCAAATAGTATAATTTTTGCCACCTCCCGTGAACTCATGTAAGAACGTTGCCCTTATTTCAGCCAAGTGTGACCACTGCTTGTGGCTCTAGTTTAACGAGACCCTTCCCTTTCAAAAAGTGCTTCACGATAACAGGAATGCAGCGACAGAATAAACGTAACCAGCTAGAGTACAGCAAGTCGGGCTGCTAATCACGTAGGCATGTATAGAAATGTCACCCATATATACACGCAAAGTACGATACACCCAAAGGCTACGTTAGGAAGCTTCGTGTATGAACACTGCACTTAAAGCTCCCCCCCCGCCCCACCCTGTTGAAAGCTCCGTAACGATAATTACAACGATGTTTCATGGCAGTTCCTTTGCACTCAGTTATGGAATTTACCATCTTACGTGGAGCCACTGAGCAAGGATATTTAACAATGAAATGCTATGTACAAAGACAAAGATCCCCCCCCTTATAGCCTTAACAGACTTCATCTACTTGGTTCTTTCGGTAAAGTCACGTAGAAGGGAAGTAATAAAATAATAAAACATAATAAAATAAT
>CM025625.2:7278779-7297797 GCA_014621495.2 Entosphenus tridentatus
GTTAATGTAAGCATGATTCCTTGCAAAAGGTGTCAGTTTTGTTGCCAGAAAAAAGGGGAAAAACCCTATTAGTAGGAATATATAGCATGATGAAACAGATGCCTTACTAACACCGCATTGACTAGAGGCATGGGAATTCAATCTCTGTGTATTGTGGCCTCAGTATCTTTAGTTGTCTTTTAAGGCTTGGAGGAGGGGTGGGAGATTTGGGGACACGTGGTCTTGATTGGGTGGCCTTGATGGAGGTCGGAAACCCAAACAGGTAGAGAACCAATGGTTTACACACTCCAATTTCCTCCACTTATACAATGGCTTATTCCAACTTTTTTACCAAATTATTGGGCAATTTAAATAAGCAAATGATATGCCCCCTTCAGATGTTGTTCACATAAATAATTAGCATATTCCTTACACAACGCATCAGACACACGTCCTTCTGGGAGCGTACAATTTCAGAAATACTGGTTCAACACATGAAAGATGGGTGGATTGATTTCGTCATACAGTATCTCATCAGCAGAGTCAGGCTTGATTGAAACAATTAAATGCCAGATGTGCATTGGCAAGGGCCCTCTCTGAAAAACGATGTAATATATAACACAATAAAATCACGAGCATCATTGTGGAGAAAATAATATTTTTTTTTAAAGCAGACGAGCATCAGTTGTATTCTCCGCAATGACACCACTCACGACAATTTTGTATTTGGCAATTTTAGGTCAGGAGAACTGAATCCTGCCGACCTGTGCATGTGCCGGTGTGTACGTACGGGCGAGAGGTTCCCCATCATGAGGAAGGCGGTGAGCGTGGAGTCGAAGAGGAAGGCGATGCGCTTGCTGTGCGTCCCCGGAGTCGGTGCGCAGCTCAGAGTCAGGCTGCTCACGCTCGCCGTGTCTGCGTGCACGCAAGACGGCAAAAACATATCCCTCACGTGTAACCTTAACGGGGTAACACGGTGGTACTCCAATGACTTAGACTGGCCAAGCCATCACTTAAAAGCCAAGAGTGGCGAGATTTGGCCCCGTGGTGGCAAGATGTTA
Source organism: Entosphenus tridentatus (assembly GCA_014621495.2). NCBI lineage: Eukaryota > Metazoa > Chordata > Hyperoartia > Petromyzontiformes > Petromyzontidae > Entosphenus > Entosphenus tridentatus. The sequence goes on from CM025625.2 coordinate 7,279,820, forward strand.
ACTACCTCGCCTGGTATGCAGATCAGGAACCAATCTCAGGTGGGTGGATTTGTGTCGAGTTATACTAACAACTGCGCCACTACCTCCGTATACATGCCGCTCCTCTGAAAAAGTCTCAGAAGATCTATCGATCTAGATTATGCTTTATAGGTAATGATTGCATCAAGAAGCATGGAAGTAATGGGGCTTCTTAGGCAAAGGTATCATGGTTCATTTGTTTCAATAATGGTTCTAAACCAGACTCTGCTGGCCCATGAACAACCCAATAATAGTTAAATAACAAAATGTGTGTAAAACAATCAAGGTGATCATGTTGTTTACATTTCAAAAGACAAATTAAATCAGTGTTATCATTAAACCTTTCACTGTCGTTGTAAAAATAATTCCAACTCGTGATTTATTTACCTTTACATTGTATTGCCATGATGATCAAAGTGACCTCATCAAGCCAATCGCAACACTACGGCGTGTACAAAATCAACAGATTCTATAGGACATGTGAGCTACAAACCCACATGCAACCTTATATCTCCAACTTTGCCGCCCATGGTAAATGACTCGGCATGGACAAGCAAAGATGTCGTTGCAAGACACCACCGCCATAGGGAAAAGCGTGCCCGTTATCGTCGGCTTCGCTGTGCACAGCCGTGGATATTCACCCGGATCGTCCTGGCTGGCAGTGTCGGTGTCGTTGGCGTCCTGCAAGGCTCCAAGTCCCACCGGGCGGCCTCCGTCCACTCCCTCGAAGCTCAGCAGCATCTTCTGTGGGTCCATCGTGGCCCTGGCGGGGTAAAGGCGTGGGGGAGGAGACCGTGAGCGCCCACTGTGATCTCCACCTGCAGCACACTCTCCACGTGCAAGCTGCATCAGGCCGTGCCGGGCACCAGCTTGGCGTGGCACCATTAATCCAGCTGTGCAACGAGTGATATCTGAACCAGTGCTGGGCCCCTCCCCTCATCCAGCAGAGGATTTTCTAGAGTGCTATAATTCTTATTTTTTACTTTGGCATGAATAAGCTTACGTGACCACTAACTCACTAGAGACGTAAGAAAACAACAATTCTCGATTCCTATAAAGACGTACCCCAAAATTTTGCTTTAAAATACAGGAAAAATAACTGTCTTATTTTCTGAGAGAAAACGGTAGTTCTGAATAATAAAAACAATGCGTAATGCACATACATGTCGAAAAACACACCAAACAGTTGTTTGATCAATGCTTCAATACACCCGTGGGACATCATCGTCGTGCTGAATGTTTCGCAACACTCTGAGTCGGCACTGTCCGAGCCATCACCTGAGCCTGTTGACTTGTGCCACCTCCCTCCAGCTCAGGTGCAGGGCCTCCTGAGTCAGCACCTGGACCTTCTTGCGGGCGAAGCCCAGGCGGTTGTAGAGCGACACTGCGTTCTGTGAATGCAAACGACACAAGCGACAACATCAATTGCCGCGCCTGCCGGTATCCCGTTAGGCAAATAAGTAATATTTTAAAATACTTTTTTTAAACACGCTTTAATGAAATGTACCGTACGAGTAATGGCAGAACTCCAAGACTCCAGGAAGTGGCCCCGAAGCTTGCTATAACGTAAGGGACTGTGGTGATTTACAGCCAACGTCAGTTGAGCGTGGACAATTAGACCCAAGCCGAAACATTAGATATAAAAAAAGATTGCTTAAAATATATATATATTTTAATGATAGAATATAGTATTGTCATCAGAATGACATAAGTATACCACGTTTGCAGTCGATACGACATTGGGAAGTGGGTTAAAATTGAGTTACAAGATTTGAGGATACGACAACAGACAGAGTTGAGGATACAACAGAGTGAGTAAAATAAAAGCGTGTAAAAACGAAACACTCGCAACACTGCGATGCATTGTAGCATGTTAAACACAACGCGTTAACGTTCACAACTCCAAAACACACAGGGATCTAATTTTGTGGACACGTACGGAGGAGGTTGCGTGCGAGCCCAGAGCTCTCCAAAGACGAGACCAAAGCTCCATTAATGAAAGAGAGTATTTTAAAGTACATCATTATAGCACTGCTGTGACACCACTGCAATGTCAATCCCATGCACTTTAACATGTCACTACGGCGAGGTCACTTGAGGGCTTTGATGGTGCACACAACCATGATTCTCACGAATAAAGCTTCAAACCTCAATGTGAGACAGTCACAACATAGGTAGGCATCTACAAAAAGGGGCACACTTGTTTTGCATCTTACTTGAAGGGAGTTTTCCAAGCTCTGTTGAATTTGGATGAATTCCAGATGCTACAAGCGTGTGAATCCCTATTACAGCGAGTATATTTGTATCGACACAATTGTAGGACAGAACCTTAACATATCTACCGGGGCTGGAATACGCCAAATTAGGAGACAAACTTGAATAATATAGGTCTTCTTTTTAATCTGTGGGGACTTAAGTGAGACCATGAACTCAATACCACTGAGAATTCAATTGGTGGCAGAAACCTAGATTTGGACACAGGATGTCAGCAGTGCTGGCTTAGTTCACTGACACAGTACATGTGCCCTGAGCCATCTGGCAACCACTGGGGCCGATAAAATGAGTACCACTTTTTGAATATCAAACAGCGGTTACACAATGTTTCTACTCGTCACCGTCATAGGAATCTGAAATTTACAACAGTGGTTTAAGGCTGTAAACCACTAGACAAGGGACACCCCGTTGTTCACTTGAGCAAGGAGATGGTGACTTTGTACCTAATTGACAGACAAAATGACCAACATTTTGCTTGTACTGGAGTGTGTTATTGTGGCCACTGCAGACACAAGAATTCAACCAACACGCTCTGTAAATAATGAAAAAAAAACACATCAATGCGTGCAAGCTGCAAACTATTAGAAACAGTTGTCTCGTGTTTCAATGCTGCCTGAAGGGACGATAACACTTTCATTTATTTAGAGCTGGTGGTCTAAGCAAGGCGGAGGAGCATTGTACATGCAACGTGGCGGTCGCAAGACAAACATGCAAGGCATGGGTGAGTCATGCCTGCACGAAGCACGCCTGCAAGTGTTGGTATTTCTTGGCACACAACAACAGTGTGATTACAATCACATGATGTTCTGTTGTTTAAACCTGGGGCACCAATTCAAACTTGATTATCTGTGTTCACTCGTGCGAGACGAATGTAAGACATGTGGCTGCCGCAAGCATTTGCCAAGAGCGATGAGTTGATGCCAGAGCAGTTGTGGCATCATGTGGAAGTTGAACAGGACATGACAATGAAGTGCACGTTTAATGCCAGAATGATTGAGGCTTCTGTTAAAGCTCGGAGAAGGGCCTACCTTCACCAGAGACAGATCGATCTCCAGCACGCTCGCCAGCTGCACAGGAAATTAAAGAAAGTATTAAAAATAACAAACACGCTCCGACATATTTGTGCCGCAGAACAAACACAATTTTATTAGTCTGTAATCTTGGTCATTACCACTGCTGCATTATTGCTGTTAATGTTATCACTTCTTCTTTCATACGGCCCATACATAGCAAGTATTGGATATTTAAGTGATTTAGCCATTACATTGCTTTGTCTGACCCCGAGTGCAAATCCTAGCAACGGCTAACATAAGTGGCGAGCGATATATGAACCAGCCCTGTGCCTCTCACTTCACCAAGTTGCACAGACCAGCGTGTTGAAGTATGGTTAAATAACCTCCATGACCGACACGGCATGGAGAAGCCTTCGTCCAGCGGTGGCTTGACAAAGGGCTGATTATTATTACTGTAAAAGAATATGGTGGGGAATACCAATTAATTCATTCACTCTAGGTGGGTGGGGCGGTTCCCGACTTAAGTCATTAATCTGATGACGTCGGGAAATTACCTGAATACAAAATTACATTGCTCCCATAACGTAACAAATGTCTCACGGTCCAGGTTTGTTTTCTGCCTAGGGAATCCCCTGGTGGCAGCGGCCCCTATGCGGTACAACGTGATCACGTGATCAACACAAGTGGGCATGTCTGCCAATAAGCGATGTTACTATTAGCTTTTCCAATTAAATTATTTGGCAGGATATTTTTGTTTTACTTTGCCAAAATTGTAGCATGGACGTCATGCCGGCAGTGCCCACCTCGGCCACGTTGGTGTGCTCGTCGATCGAAACGAAGATCTTGTAGAGCAGCGTCTCAAAGTAGTCTCCCTGCAGCCGGTTCATGACGAAGCCTTCGAGGGGTGGAACTGCAAAAGCAAGCGGGAGGGTGGACATTGCACCAACAAACACACACACAGCTTGCACCCGCTCGGTCGCTCAGTCGCTCACTCGGTCCTTCGCTGTATCATTCAATTAAATAGACAATCACTCCGTCAATCAGTAACCCACATTGCTCAATCTGGGTTCCATGATGGAGAGATGTTAACTACCTTGCCTGGTACGCAGGAGATCGTGAGTTCGATCCCAACCGTGACGCCTGCATATTTGGAGTTTGCATGTTCTCCCCATGGTTGCATTGATTTTTCTCCGGTTCCTCCGGTTTTTCCTTCCACATTTAGAATCAACGTGCGTTTAGAGAACCTGGCTGCAAAAATTTCCATGTGATAAGCCACTTTAATTGAGCTATCATTTATGTCCATGTCACTTCTAATAAAGAGCTATATAGCTCAGTGGGTCTTACCTGGTAAAATAATGTTTAATAGTTTTTAGTTTTAATCTGTTACTCATATTCTCACTCCATTCAATCTCTCAATAATTCACTAAATCTATAATTTACTATCTCAGTAATTCCCTTATTCATGCATGCTCACACAAACACAATCGTATGCTCACTCATTCAGTGACCAGTGTGGTAGTGATGTACCAGAATGTCAGTTCTGAAACCTTGAATGTATGTTGAACTTCTTTCACACAGTACATAGCCAACCGTGCTAATCGGAGGTGCTGGGGAAGGACAACAAACTAAACACACATCTACAAAACAGCCAATATAAATTGTATTGGAATCCCATCTTCCAGGCAATAATTACATAAGCAGTACAGCAAGTAGCTCTCTGAAACATATCTGTGTGAATGCTCTCCTGTAATATACTCAAGTTTACTTTGTGCTGTGATTAGCTCGAGGACTCTGTGTTACTTTCCAGGGTAAATATCTTGAATGTTTTCAATTAAATGCATTCCGAAGTTTAACTTTATATTAAAACAAAACATCCCACCTAATGGATCAAGACTCGATTAGTTCCCTATTTGTTCAAGCGACTTTAAAATAAATAAATAGGAATGCCGACTATGGGCAGACTTCTGTAATAGGGTGTTAAAGCTGCAGTACTCTTAAGACTCAACAATCTGGAAAACATTCGGCCAGGGGGCTCAGTGGTAGAGCGAGTGGACTCAGAATCAGAAAGGTTGTGAGCTCAAATCCTGGCTGGTGGTTGACTCAGTCCACCATCCCCTCAATAAAGTAAGCACCACTTTGTGAGGAAATCAACAGTGACTGTTCAATGGAGAGACTCGTGCCCCAGCATTAGAAAAGTAGAATTCCCACGACAGACTCATAGTACATGAGCATGTATGCGTGTATTTTTTACTTCTTTTGCACCGCACGTAGCCAACTGTACGAATCGGAGGTGCGCAAACGCTAATTGCTCCTTTAAACAAGAATCAAATTTACTCTTTTGACTATGTGGCAGAAACAGCAGCTTATGATTACTTGCAAGGAATCAGGTGGGTTGTCGTGGGTCCTGGCTGCATTATCCACGTGAGCACTCAATTATTAACCAGTAAGCAAGCAGTGCATTACCTCCAGTGTACTCCCAGGAGATTACTACCTATCTGTAACCAGATGCACCCTGAACTTTAGGCACGCAAAATAGCATTGTATAACTCATGAGCAATGTGTAGAGAAAATTGCATTTATTGTATTATAAAAGCAATAAGTATGGGGGGGGGGGGGGTAGTAAAGGTGCAGCCCTGCAACTGCCTGCTTCACACAACTGCTGGTGGAAGGGCCTCCACTAGAGGGAGACAAAAAATTCTCCTTTAGAAAGTATTGTTTAGTGCTGACCACACTTGATCCCACCCCACACACGACCTGCCGATCGACCAACAGTGGAGCACCCATTTATACTGCTGGCTGGACAGAGGCATGGGAGGGGATTGAAGAAACTTGTCCCCATTGTTTTAACTGCCACCGACGACGGGCCAGGACATTGCAAACCGAATCGAACCCTGCGACACCTATGGAATGCAAGTTCAGTGTGCCAGCCATTACACCGTGCCAGAAACCCATCGGCAATGTTGACATTAAAAGATGAAATACAGGGCAGCGAAGAGTCGCTACAGCTTGCAGTGCAAACCAACTAGAGGACAAGAAGGTGAACCAAGCTAGAGACTGTCCCAGGGCTAGAAAGCAAATATGGAAAAAAATAGTCAAGGCAGAAACAGCTGGGCCAACAAGCGGTGGGTGCCCAGTCCACACCAAGCCCAACACATCCAAAGCAAACAAAATAAAAAATCCACACATCAGTGGGCTCTGTGGCTTTGGCATCAGCTCTCACGTTGGCTTTAGAACAGATGGACCTCTGTTACCTATGGCTGCCTGGAGAGTGGTGGAAATGCCTTTTCCTCGATATGTAATGAACATTCTAAATGAACAGGAGACAGAGACAACGAATTGCGGTACACATCTTCCAAGTGACCGAACACATTACAGAATAATAGTAGTAGTGAAGCCCAGCTGTAATCTAGGTGGTGAGGACTCCATGGTGAGCGAAAAATAGCAGTTCACCCCAACCTCACCATCCCACAGTGAATGACAATACAAGCCAGCCGGTCTAACGATAACATCACGACTGTACAAAACCGTATTATTGTGTAACGTCTGAGAAAAAAATGAATGGCAAATGAAAAATAAACCCATTGTCATTTGTTTCTCAGTTTTATTTCAATGACGCTTTCAGTGTCATGCCATGAGACAAAGGGTCTATTGAGAATTCTCAATATTTAGGGAATCACTCTGTCTAAGAAAACGTCCAGAAGCAGGTAGGTGTTATCACAACTACTTCTTCAATGCCTTCAAGCAAACTCTTATTAATAATCAAAACTATGGGCAACGCACTTTCCTACACTCTCTGCTACAGATACAGATATTTAATTTCAATTAAATAATACATGTTATTCTTTTTTTAGTTCTAAGAGCTAGATTGTTTATGTCCAATCAAGTGAAAGCCCAAAATAAATGATTGGCGTTTTTTTTGCGCAGTCATTGGTGATGGGGTTGGGACCACCACGTCGCTACATGCAAGAAACTTGATTAATCGTGAGCAGCTGAAATCAAACCCAGGATCTCAGCGGTGTTGCCACAATGACCTGAGCCCTGAGTCACCCAGGCCAGCTCACCGGAGCGGTTTCTAGTTTACAGTGCCGTCAGCCAAGTGACTTACCCACAATGCAGTCGTCATCTGAAATGGGTACATCCAAGTATATGAAGCCTTTATTGTAGAGCCCTGCAAAAGAAAAACAGCACAATGCAAGCTTAATAAGTAACCTGCAAGAAATACTGCGTCATTTTATTTATAAAAAGAAAGTAAAAAGGTAAAGGTGTAGCCTTGCAACTGCTTGCTTACGCTACTGCTGTTGGAAGGGCCTCCGCTAGAGGGAGCCCGAGAAAGCCCCTCTAGAGGATATTTTGGCCTGCTCAGAATGAGTCCAGACTGCTCTGAATCTCAACACCACTTATCCTATCCTGCTGTGAAATTGCTAGCATCCTTTGCATGCAACTCCCAAGTCTGTGGAGAAATAATAATGCGAAACCAACGGGCAGGTGGAGGTGCCCACAGAGTGACAAACGGATCGTGTGGACCGGAAAGCGTTGAGCCAGTGATATGGCGGAGCGAGCATCGTACGGTGGACCACGGCGTGTTCGAGCGAGCCCGCCAGCTGTGGCCCCGTGTCGATGATTTTGTCGATGGTGTTCTTCTCCACGATGCTGCAGACCTGCGCGTCGGGCAGGCATTCGGGCACAGAACACAGCGGGTTAAAGAAAAAAATATATATCACAGCCCAGTCTACCTTCCATTATGGCTCTGTGTAAACCTCTTAAGCCAAGAGCTCTTAACAAAAGTGAACGCTCAGTTTTATAAAACATTTATTGCCGATGCAGCCATTAATAATACATTTTAAAAATCCATAATAACCTGAAAGTTTTTTGGTCTATGCAAGCATAACAGATATCAACTTCCTTTAAAAACACACACAGAACAACCCAACTACATATCGACCTTGGTTTCAACTATTCAAGACCTTGTTTTGTCTCAGTTGATGTAAACCCCCATCTCCCTGGGCTGAAACTTCAGCGCCATCCTTACCTTGATGTCATCCTCAGTGATGAACCCGGCCTGGATGACCCACCATGGCTCCACGGTGATCTCCACGGGCTTGATTGGCAACAATTCCCGCACCGGCCGCCTCCGGAAGAATTTCTGCACACGTGAGACAAACACGCATCAACAGCCCCGGCGTTTCAATTTAAACAATCGTCTGCCACTACGAGTGACTCAGAAATAAGGAAACGCCGTCCATTTTATAGCAATTTATATATATATAAAAGGCAATGTTTTGCCAAATGCACCTTTGCCATGGCAAAGAGAAAAGCCATTGCCCAAAAGTCTCTGATTATAATTGCCTTGAGAGCAGTGTTTTAGACGAATGTGTCAAGTTTCTGTGAATTGTGTGCGTGTACGTGTGAGTGGCAGAATCACGCGAGCCCGAATGCGCACACTACACAGGTCCGGGCGAGCCGGCACAGTGACGGAAACGAGCCACTTTTTTCTCCAAACAGGAACACATGGAGCAGGTGACATAGCCAGGAACGCTCTCGCCCGTACCTTCGAGGAGCGGCACTGGTTCATGAGGTCGATGTACTGATTCCTCCCAATGCCGAGCAGTCGCAAACCTGGAGGACCAGACAAGCGGCGCTCCTTCACTGAACACGGTAGGGACCAATACCTCAGATCTGAAACACGGTAGGACCAATACCTCAGCCGTGGCTGATCATTATTTTAACGCTGTGGGCACACACGAAATTGATTTTGCCAAGACGAAGGTACTCTGCAAACCCACTGGCTATCAGCAAAGATTTGTCCATGAAGCCATCCAGATATATAAACACAGACAAATTCAATTGAGAAGATGGGTACAAACTGAGCAAACATTGGAAGGACGTTATTAACCAGTTTAGGTCATAACTGGCTGTGCAGTTCCCTTCCTACCAACATATGTTAGCAGTTATTTTCGACTCTCTGAGTGACATTCACTAACACAGCCACCGTTAGCTGTGTTAGTACATGGTGGGCTTGCCATCCTTTTCCACCTCCATGTGGCGATGTTCCTTTCCGAGCTCTCTCTAGCTTACATTTATCAGCAAATTTCTTACATTGACATGCCAATTTCTCACAATACAGTGACCACCCCCACAACTTCGTTTATCAAGATTTCTCCTATCTTACATTTACATGCAAATTTCATCTCTAGCCCCACCCACTGACCCTTGGGCTACACCCATCTCAAACCTTTATAACTCCTTGCCTTAGCAGCGCTCCCGCCAGATATTTTTTCCTGCTTCAGCAGTTCTCACCTCATGACGATTGCTTGTTGCGATGGAAACATTGTGATATTGTGATTATTTATCTATCTACGTGGCTTTACCGAAAGACCCAAAGAATAAGACATGGTAAATTGCTCAATTGTATCTACATTGCATTACAGTAATTTTTTACCCGTTTGTATTTTGCTCATTTCTGTCTGCATACTTTTAAAACATAAACACTACTCTGAAGCATGGGGGAGTGGTGGAACTGTGGTTAGCACAGGGGAATATGAACCTCGCAACCTGAGCTTGATTCTCAGCCATGGCTAACGCCAGCGGCGAGTGATATTTGACCGGGTCCTGGGTCGTACCAATACCAACCAACTTTGACCAGTGGGGTGGAGTACAGTAAAAACAAACCATTAACTAACTTGGTGGGGACGGAGCTTCATCCAGAAGTGTATTGACAAAGGGCTAAACATTATAATTATTATTAATGTAGCGTCAATAACGGATTCCCAGCCACGGCTAACATCAGTGACGAGTAATATCTGATCAGGCCCTCGCCCCCCCCCCCACGACCTCTCACACCTCACTAACCCACGCTCCTCGTCTTCATTATCCTTGACACCTTCAACAAACCGACACTGGCCAGTGTGGTGAAGTATAGTCAAACAATCCAATGGCCTAAATGGTAGAGGTTGAGGCCGTATCCTCAGCGAAGAATTCACAACGGGATGTGATAATTATTATCATCATCATTCATGATAATGAATGTGGTGGATTGCTTAGTCCTATTAACTTTAATCTTTTTATAATCTCCTTGAGTAACCAGCAGAATGTTTTAAACAACACAGTAACCGTGTGTTTTATTTCGGGACGCCATGGTGGCGTGATGTTAACTACCTCGCCTGGTATACAAGGAGGTTGTGGGTTCGATGCTGACCCAGACGCGTGTATATTTGGAGTTTGCATGTTTTCCCCGTGGTGCCATGGATTTTTCTCTGGGTCCTCCGGTTTTTTCCTCCACATTTAGAAACATGCGTTTTTAGTATTTGTCTGCGATAAATTCCCACATATTAAGCCCACTTCACTGAGCTACCATTTTTGGCCAGGTTGCTTCTGAAAAAGAGTTAAATAGCACAGTGGGTCTTACCTGGTAAAACATTAATATATTAACTGCGAGAACAAGTTTAAATACTACAAGACTGAATTACAGTCCTCATAACAAAAGCATAAACAAACTCGATAAAGTAAGTTTCTGCAACCCAAGCTAAGAGCACAAATTGTAAACAACCGCATTGGCCTTTTCCATACTTTTAGCACTTACAGTCAGCTGCAGTAAAGTTGGGCAAGGAGTCATAACTTCTCTCATTTGACATGATGTCCTGCGAAAAACCAAAACACGTGAAATCAATTAATTAGGAGACGCACACAAACATTTTTTGAACAGTGAGAACTTGCTACGAAAAAAAAGACTCTGAGCTGAAAAGTACGCGAGGCTGTGCTTGCGGTCGGCAAAATTAAACGGTCCCCAATTGTGATGCATTTAGATTTTGGCTGCCGCACAGTCAGGCATCTAGTTGCAAGATGGCGGTCCATTCCCGAGGTTCTAGTTTCTAACGGGGCCGCTGCCTTGAACCAGTCTCGATGCGTTTACACATTGCATGAATCGTGCAATTAAAATAGCTGCCGTTCCATCAACGCAAAGCATTCGGCAATAACGCCGCCATAAAAGAGAGAGAAAAAAAACAGGGTACACAAAGTCAATGTGTTGAAAAACAGAATGTGCTTCTACATCACTGCCAATGCACCGTCAAAAAAAATATGCGTTAAACCGTGAGTAAGTAGCACTCTAATATAAAAGTTGCACGATGTAAAATATAAATATATAAGCTGAGATGACTGATTTTATTGTGCTTTGTATAGCAACCTTTTCATTTACACACAAGTCTTTTTTTAAGTAGATTTGAAGAGATGGTAAAAAAAAACAAAGACTGGTTTAAAGATACATTGTGTAGTTACAATTACACCTTGTAATAGAGGATGAGCTAGAACCTGCCAGGTTGTGTGTGGTTAATGGTTGTAAATCTGAATCAAGGATTGGGGGGTACGCTACAAGATGACATGTAAGATTATAAAACACGGGGTCAATATCCACCATTCATTCTGCACGTAGACACAGGCAAATTGAAGGTTTAAACATTATTCAATAGGGTACAAAGTGCTTGCATCACATGTGTCCTTGTGACAGCCTAGCATAACATTAAAATATACCCGACAACCAATAAAGGCACTCGGAGAAAGGGGCTTGTGCCAATTCAAGTGACCTGAAAACCTAGGATCAAAGCTCTACATGTAAGGCTAACGCCATGGGAGTGAGCAAGGAGGGTATGCATGCAGGTGTATGACAGAGTAAGGCTTGTGTTGGCACCAATATAATAGAACTCCCATGGGCCTCCGTGTCAAACATGTATACGTTAGAGATTCAATAAACTCTGATGGCTCATGATTCGATTAAAAATGTATTCTCTTTTTATTGCTCATGCCGTCTTATTTGAACGTCTCATATTTCGTGGTCTGTCTTGTCTGTTCAATTGCCATACAGTTGCATTGGAAAATAATCTGCCATCATGGTACACAATGTATTTTTACATTCATTATTGGATGCATGTGTTGTGTCAAAATTTATTGCATGCCGTGAATCACTCTTCAATAAGCTGAAGTAAGTACATCACCCTGTGATGACAGCTGATAATCGTATGTATGTTGAACTCTTTATCACCGTACCTAGCCAACAGTGCTAATCGGAGGTGTGGCAGGCCAACTTTGTGTGTGTGAACAAGGCGGAAGTTGGGCAACTACCTCCATCATGCTGCAGTAGTAGGCGAAAGGGGTGATGCGGAGTCCCTTGACCATAATGTCTGACAGGTGGTAGGGATAGAGCATGAGGTGCTCCCGGCTGTAGCGCAGGAGGTCCTCATAGTAGCGTCGCTCATCTTTCTTTATGTGCCTCACTGGAAACAAAAGAGGGCGTTCGCGTTATTATTCGAAGGTCAATTCATTTGCGTGTGTGGGACCCAATCAGAGGTCTCCATCGCAGTCTGAGTCATCACACTGTGTGGCTGTTACAATATATTCACGCCACTTGCTGCAGAGGTTCTTGGTTGGAATGCGGGAGGGTGCCCTGGTTTAATACTGTGGGTGTAGTTACCGCAAAACAAATGGGCGGAATGCTTCACAAGTGGATATGCAAGATGCTGTGAGGTCATTCGAAGTGTAGTCCATTGAGTGTCGGCATCACAGTCCAAATTAGAAGAAAATATTGGCAAATTACTTTATTCAGAAACACGTCGACCCCTACTCTGACATGTATAGCAGGACCCTCCTGAAACAAATATTGACTCAGTAAGCCTTTCCAGAGTAAACAAATATAATAAAAGCAATTCAATGGAAATATTTTACCACAACGAAACAGCAGTGGGACCAGTTGCGAAACTTTACTGGGAAGACAAATCATAATAAAATTTAAAAAAGCCTACGACTTCCCTACACTGCCCGCTAATTAAGTACACAATGCACAAGCTCTTACCGGAATTGATTCACTTCGCCAATGTATTTGAGAAATCTCTGTATGCAAAAAGTAAAACACTCACAAATATATACTTTGGGGCAGCGTTTAGAATGGCGCTGTTGTTTTGCCCCTGGGCGTTACGACTGCCGCAGCAAAAATAAATGAACAACCCCGCGGTGTGGGCGCAATGCTGTACCCAGATTGCTTCGGTACCGAAGTTGGTTTCTGACGCTGTAATTAACAACCAGCCGCTCGTACTCGCGCTGAGAATTTCCCAGGCTCTGCAATGACAAGCAAAACACCGTCCATCAACAACGCCGGCTGCCAACACTCACTGCAGAAACCACTCTATAAATCATCAGCACATAAAGAACCATCATTCCATACCCAATGAATTATTGAATACACTGTACGTCACACACATTCAATCAATTTATAACTCAGCTTACATAAGAAACATGCATTAGTACCTCTTCTTATTTCACGGGCCTACATGCTTTGGGGTTTAAACACAAGTTAATAAATAGGTAACCTTCTTCAGGAGAATAACATTTCTTTTAATTTCCAAAATGAAATTGTTCTCTCAGTAATCATGAAGTGGAATCCATGCCAAACTCTCGCAGATCAAGGCATCATCATCATCACCCTTTGCTAACAGTGGCCTGCAGAAGGTGACATCACAAAACGACTTTGGAAATCCCTTAAAAGTGCCCCGCATTTACACTTGGAGCCAGATACTCCCCCACACACCACGCTACGGAGATGTTTGTGGCATAGTAAAGTTGAAATGTATTTTTTTCTTACAGCTGGAATGTTTGCCAAACTACGTGCATCACCAACCAAACGTAATGGTATGTGATCGGAAATGTTTTGGGCAGTAGTCCTTCCGCATAGCATATTAAGGGGTCATTAACCACGTCACCGATTCTATATTTACCATTTAAGGCCACAATGTCATTGACGAATGGGTTTACATTTTCCGTGATAATTGTCCACCAGTGCCAATGCAGCAGCAGCATCACCACCAAATAACGTGTCACATTTAATGCAGTTTTTTTCAGCAGTCATTGGTGAGATCAGGCTGAGTGCAGTCAATGCAAATATATTTTACATAGCATCCAGATGCAACAATATCTCGAAGTGGGACAAAGATTGTGGTAAGCCAGTTAAGGAAATAACGGGTAGCAAGTGTTTGTATAAAGTTGAAATATTGAGACAGATAGTGGTAATGGGGTTACAGCAACATAACAATAACACACAAGCTAAGCCAATAACATTATATCCGCAATATACGGAATACACTTTTTGAATATTGTAATTTTATCTTTGGCTCTCAAATTGTCAGCCGAGGAGATGGAGCGATTAAGTCAGTTCGGATGGTACTGAGTTATTGCACTGCATGACGAGTTGGTGCCTGCATGGAAATATCTTCATCCAGCAGTGGATAGACCACGTATGATGATGATATCCAATCAAGCGTTATCTTGAATGCACATTAAACCTCGTGGGGGGGTCGGGTATGGCTAGACATGTAAAGCCCTTCCTACTCCACTGCTGGACGAAGACATCCGCCACCAAGCCGTGCGTTGAGTGTAATTTTTTCACCATACTTCACCACGCTGGTTCGACGCGGGTAGCATACACAGTGACGATTATCTGAACCGGTCCTGGACCTCCCCTAGGTTGACTCGGCCTCAAACGAGTACCTGGTAAGGTGTGTAAACATCGCCACTGGGGAGACAAAGGCGGCCGGGCGTGGTGCTGGCCACACAACCCACTCGTGTGCCGTGCCGACCTTCATAGGTGCTGCTCACTTACAGCACTTGCCCCTACAGTCTGTTAAGGCTACACGGGGGCTCTTTGCCTTGCATAGTACAGTACAGTAGTACAACGAATGGATGTCACTGCAGCACTGCTGACAGCAGCAATAGCAGAGCGCAGCCTATAGCACCTGTGAAGCACGTTGCTTGGTGGTCACACACAGGCTTAGAGAAGAAACAAAACCCTGATCAGCTTGCGAGATCGCTCTAATGAGTAATCAACCATCGCTGGTGGATGCATTATACTTTTCCTATGGGAACGTAATATTGTTGTTGTACATTATACGGAAGCGCGCACACACACACACTCGTTAAGAGATATATATGAATAAAATCTGTTTAAAATATACAGAACTGAGAGGGACGATGCCTTGGGGGTACCGGGGGCCACCCCCAACCCTCTCTCACCTGTCTCACGTTCACGGGCAGCTTCGCCCACGCGTAATTCTGACGGATGTGAAACTCCACGTCGATATTCATGTCGGCTTTTGACTGACGCTGCGAGAAAGTTATTCGGTTTTATTAAAAGGAAGGAAAAAAAACCAACCCCACCCACCCACTCCCACTCGCCTCCGCCTACAACAATATCGACGAGGAAGCTGGATCTTAAATTAATAAAAACAACAACAACACGGCACCAGCGGTGGCGGCCACTGCTGCTACAGGCCTCATCCCTTCACAGAAGCACCCGCATGATACATTGGCCCCATCGATTACAATACGTACAGCGCATACGCGCGTCGAGGTGTCTGATTGGCTGTGAAGAGCGCGAGGGCGGGCGAGGGGGCGGGGGCGCGTGCGGGTAGGGGGGGGCGCGTGCTGGAGCGGGTGGGAGGGGAGGGGTGCGTGGGCGTGGTCAGGCGCATCAAGGCCGCATCCCGCGCGCCCGTTGGTCCGGAAGCGGAAATGCCGCCAGCCAATGGCGAGCGGTCGCGCACGCCTCGCCTGTGCTTATGCGCGCTGGGAAATGTAGCGTGGCCCCCCCCCGCCCCCTCGCCCACCCCCGCCCCTCGCTGTCACCAACGCTTCCGGGTGGGTGGCGAGCAAAGCGCGCGTCATAGCGAACGATTAATTAACATACACTATCGATTAATTGCCGTATTATTGGTTATTTCGGTAAAGTCACGTAGAAGGGAAATAATAAAAAAGAATCCTCGCGACGTTTCCATTGCAATACAAGCAATCATCATCAGGTGTGAAAATTTGGAAATAACACCACTTTTTAAAGTTTTCTTGCTGTGGTTTTCACATCTGATAATGATTGCTTGTGTTGCAATCGAAATGTGAGAATTTTATTGTGTTATTTGTATTATTTTATTATTTCCCTTCTACGTGACTTTACCAAAAGAACCAAGAAGATGAATCCCTGCAGTCACGAAAGCTTTCAATCGAAATTTAAACCCACAACGTTTATATTTCAGAAAAGACGTTTCGCTGGCGATTACAACCAGCTTCATCAAGCGATCGTTCGCGCAGGGTATTTTTTTTGCTTGCCTAGGGGACCCCGCGTTGGCAGCTGTCCCTGTGCGGCAGAAGGTGAACAAAGCAGCGGCTTGCACGTGGGCCTAGGACTGCCGGTAGGGGGGGGTGCTATTATTCTAGTTAAGTAATTTAATCATATTCAACCTGTAACGCAGCGCACAGTATTCATTCACTCTCGTGGAGAGATGACGACTCAGATGAGCATGGAAGGCGGCAGCAGCAGCAGCCACCGCAGTGAGCAGATGACAACGATTGCCCACGTTCTGCCGTCCTCAATATGTGAAGGTGTTATTGGCCAATTCATGGGTGGCTTACAAGTGGGAGGAAGCCGGAAGTGGCAACACTTCATCCCCGTACAGATGGAAACAGATGGCGAACAGTCCATATGCACTACTGCCTTCCCCTGGCGAGCCAGGGTATATCAACGTCGCTGTGTGTACCAAGCGCGGTGTGACATCAACACTGGGAAGACAAAGGCGGCCGGGCGTAGTCCTGGTCTCACCACCCTATCATATTTGCGCCGTTCCGGCCGCCTTGATAGGTGCTTGCACTTAAGTCAACAGACACACATGTGAAAATGGGCTGGGGCCGTCCATAAATGACGTCACGCAATTTTGGACGATTTTTGACCCCCCCCCCTCGTCACACGGCGTCACAAAAAGTCAGACCCCCCCCCCTCAAATATGACGTCACAAAGCTTTGCCCCCCCCCCCAAACAACATGCTTCATTTCGCTTTAAACTATTGTCATTGTTGTGCGTATTTAATGTGGCGCTGCACTCTGATGTTGTAGGAGAAAACATTTATTAAAAAGTCTATTTAATTAAATAGAACGTGTTGTCTATATGTATTTAAAAAGTTGCGCATTTTGATGTGACGTCACATTTCTCAAACCCCTCCCCTCGTCACACATCGTCACAAATGCCTGACCCCCCCCCCCCCGGGGGGGGGCGTCATTTATGGACGGCCCCTCACCTTAATGGTGCGACATGGCTGTGTTTGTGCAAACTCAAGTTACTCGTCAGTCGCACACAAAAGAAAAAGTTCCCCCGTATAGCCTCCACAAGCTGTCGGGTCAAGGTGCTGTTAGCGAGCGCCCTATGATTGGGCCAACAGCACACAAGTGGAATGGTTTGCTTGGCCAGAATCACGTACTGTACTCATTTAAGGCTGAGTCGACTTAGGGGAGCGCCACAACAGGTTCAGATAATCACCGCTAATATTTAAACTCAACAGATTGGTCAATAAAACTGCCCAAAAGAGAAAGAAAAAAAAACTTGGTAATATTTCGGGTATTTGCCCTTCATAAAATATCTATGAATCAGGGCCATTAACCGAAACGTCGATGATATATTTACTTTCCTTCACGGCAGTGCCATGAACGAACGTGTTGAGATGTGTGTTCCTTGCGATTGTGCCTTAGCCGAGATATAGGGAATAAAACCATTTCTGGACATCTGTAAAACTACCGGACATCTTTCGATTTAAAGCTTTCGTGACTACAGGGATTCATCTTTTTGGTTCTTTCGGTAAAGTCACGTAGAATAAT
>CM025625.2:7297807-7310117 GCA_014621495.2 Entosphenus tridentatus
CAAACACCCCACCACTCCTACACACAGCCCCCTGTGTTTCTCACACAACACAACACAAACAAGGATCCATAATCTTTGATTCTTTCGGTAAAGGTGAATTCACGTAGGTGATTTTTTTTAGTTATTTTCATTTTGTTTGTATTATTTTATTTTATTATTAATCATTTATTATTTTCACCTACGTGACTTTACCGAAAGAACCAAAGAATATGCAACACAAACACCCCAACGTTTGCACTGCCACGGATCGGCAACGCCCTGCTGCTGCTGCTTGTGTCTGGGTTTTATCGACCGCCGATTTAAGCACCGCCCCGCCCCGGAGGGCAAGGAGACTCGAGGTGCACAAGCCGGCAGCGACACAGATCTGGTGGGTCTCAGCGCGACACCCTCTCTTGAGCATCAAACCATGGGCAACATGCAGGTGAGTTCGGCAAGCCCTCCATCGCAGTTAGTATCACTGCCAACGCCATTCGACGTGTGGCCAACATGATGGGAACGTTAAATCCACACGCGCGCGCGCGTAATGTGATAACTGGGGCATATTCGCCAATAACACGGCCATAGAGTGGGAAAATAAATGTAACAGGCGACCGTTTCGACTAAATGGGTCGTATTCATAGCAGTCAGATTTAAAAAAAATTCACAATACTTGCACATTAAATCAGTAATGCGAACAATCGCAACCCTTTGTCAATCCACTGCTGGATGAAGACCTGGCCACCCGTCCGTCTTATGTCGTATCGGTCGTAAGGGTCGTTTGGCCATACTTCACCGCGCTGGTCATTGCGGGTTGGTGAAGTATTCACTTAAGCAATGGACTTTTACTGCAGGGTGAAAGGCATACGCCTGCAGGGTGTTAGGGGTAACAGGTTGCGCGTTATGTAATGTGCAGTGACGGTATATGATGGTCTGAGTGTATCATTATGGCAGAGGTGCAGTTGCTGATGTATACGTATGGAGTTTATGCAGTACATACAAATGTAAAAGGTCAAAGGCGCAGCCCTGCAATTGTTTGATCACGCGACACTGCTGTTGGAAGGGCTTCCACTGGAGCGAGCTCTAGATTGCCTCTATGCACTAATGAATAATGCCTGTTGCAATGAAGACATCAGTTTGGAAATTTGTGTTACTCCCTCGTATGTTTGGGTTTTCTCCAGGGTTTTCCTCCAGTTTACTCCCACAATTTAAACACTCATTCGTGGAATGGGCCAAACATCCACATTGAGGACTTTCCTGGAAATAAAAAAAATCAGTCTTTAGCTGTGCGCCTGTGCTTTACTTCATATGGAACTGTCCGGAACACGGTTCAGGGAATAATGTTTACATCCAGTCACATCCATCTCACCTTATTTTATTCTCATTCTACTCAACATTCCTATTAACCTGTTCATAGGATTATAGGGATTTTTTGGTTTGTTAGAATAATATAAGATCATGGATAGGTGTATATTGTGGCTCTCTCGTGGTAGTGCCTTACGTTTATCAACCCTACTACAAGACGCCCTGGCATCGGTTCAAGAAAAGAAAAAATATCGAATGAGAAATCAGGCTCTTATCTGTTTTTTTTGCGGCTCAGTTAGGCTTTCCTGGGTCAAGGAAGGGAAATTATTAAATGTATTCCCTGCAGCAGTCGGCGCGGGAGGCAGGGGAGAGGGAGATGACATCATCCCACTGTACTATCCATTACTTGTAGGGCGTATGAAGGAGCATTGCGTATGGGTTTGCAGCTACACGCGAATGGAAAATGCTGATTGATTCCGATTAATGGTGGTCAGTGTAATGATAACAACGGTGGGATCAGTGCCGGATTAAGCGAGTGCGGGGCCTGTAGCATCTGTTATAAAGGGGCCTTAAATAAAAAAAACACGTAAATATTAATACACATATTTTTTTAACTTTCCAGTAAAGTAATTTTATTTTTTCATTTGCTATACAGCCAGATAATACGACAAATCGCTAATCTTAAACACCCAGTCGTTCATAAAATTTGAAGGCAGTACAGTACTATAGTAATAGAGCACGTGCAAAATCACTGAACCGAATATTGATAGCTTGAAAGCATTTAGCGCGGGGCCCTTGAAAGTGCGGCGCCCGTAGCATTTGTAGCTACTTTTGCTCCGATGATAATCCGGCAAATCAACGGTGGGGTGGCTTTGCCCTTTGTATTTGGGTCATTTAAAAATGTGGCCTGCCAGGTCGCAATGCAAATGTTGTGAGTTCAAATCTTTATTTGGGGGGGGGAGGGTTGACTCAGCCCATCATCCCTCCGGGGTAGATAAATGAGAAGCAAGCCAGGTGGTTGCAGTGGTGGAGAGAGTGGCTCGCAATCGGAATGTTTAGAATTCAAATCTTGACTGGGGGTTGATTTAGCCCGTCATCCCTCCGGGGTAGATACATTAGTACCAATTAAGACTATGTGAGTGAAATTATAAAGAATCGATAGCTTAGCAGTAAATTGTGATTTAGATTGGAGAGCAAATTCACATCTAAATAAAAAAAACATTGGACATTAACAGTGCCGTTAACGACTAAATATATAATAGGAGACGTTTCGGGCAATGGCACTTCTTTATAGAACATGCGCAACACTTCGCCTGTTATACATTTTTCTTCGACGGCAGTGTCACACACGAAACGCGTTGACTTTTTGTTGTTGTTAAGGAGCAACCCACACGTCATTTGTGCCAGTGACTGTCCGTCCCAGCCAGCCAGCCAGCAAAACTTGTATTCTTCCACCGAGCCCTGTCTCTGTTCACCTTGCGCCACTGCAACGAAGCAGCGAGCAGCATCAACGAGACTTTTCGTCGGAATTGTAAGAGGGCGGTGGCGGTGACCCTCCGTGCGTGTCCCCCCGTGCGTGTTCACAGCCGACCGTGGAAGACTCTCCGGACTT
The DNA here is from genome assembly GCA_014621495.2 of Entosphenus tridentatus. NCBI lineage: Eukaryota > Metazoa > Chordata > Hyperoartia > Petromyzontiformes > Petromyzontidae > Entosphenus > Entosphenus tridentatus. The sequence continues at coordinate 7,300,701 of CM025625.2, forward strand.
CGACGCTGAACAAGATGCCAAGGATCTGTGCAAAGCGTGCAGAGGGATCGGTAAAGACAAAGACAAAGATCCCCCATATAGCCTTAACAGACTGTTGGGGCAAGTGCTGTTAGCGAGTACCTATGAAGGCCGGCATGGCACACGAGGGGGTAGGTGGCCAGCACCACGCCCGGCCGCCTTTGTCTCCCCAGTGGCGATGTATACACACCGTACCAGGTACTCACTTGAGGCTGAGTCAACCTAGGAGGAGGCCCAGGACCGGTTCAGATAATCGTCACTGGTGTTGGCCGTGAGCGGGAATCGAACTCGGGTCGCCAGTTTCGTAGCGCAGCGCACTGACCACTACACTACCGCTCCACACACTCACACACAGACACAACAAAGATCCCCTGTATAGCCTTAACAGACTGTAGGGGCAAGTGCTGTTAGCGAGCACCTATGAAGGCCGGAACGGTACACGAGGGGGTGGGTGGCCAGCACCACGCCCGACCGCCTTTGTCTCCCTAGTGGCAATGTTTACACACCGCACCAGGTACTCATTTGAGGCTGAGTCGACCTAGGGGAGGCCCACGACCGGTTCAGATAATCGTCACTGGTCTTAGCCGTGAGCGGGAATCGAACCCGGGTCGCCAGGTCCGTAGTGCAGCGCGCTAACCACTACACTACCGCTCCCCACACACACACAGACACACACAGACACACACACACCGTCCTGCCACCGCCGTCTCTACGCATGCGGAATGGGTGGACATGTCCCCCCCCCAACCCCTTCCCCCCCCAACATTTCTTGTCTCTCTCCATGTGCTTCTCTGCGGTCCTCTGGCTGTCCGTGTGTCTCTCTGCGTTTGTCTCCCTTTGTGTTTCTTGCTTTCTCGCTCCTTGTCTTTCTCGATCCAGTATTCACGTATTTCCGTGTGTCTGCCTGTGTCTGTCTCTCTAGCTCTCTGTGTCTTTGTGTCACCCGTGTTTTGTGTCCGTTTCTGTCCGTGCCTTTCCGTGCGTTTCCTCGTGTCTTCCTGTCTCTCTCCGTGTCCCTGTGTCCATCTGTCGCTTTGCTTGCCTCTCAAAGCCCCTCTCTGGACCCATTCTGTTCTTGTCTCCAGGGTGCATCTAAACACGATCTGCACAGCACTCCACTCCGGTGCTGAGATGGCTCTGACTGGCACATTAGAACGAGATTAAGAGGCAAGCCATAATGCTGAAATACAGGTTGATCGATATGAAACAACAGACTATGGAGCCTTGAGGTTTGTGTGGTATAAACTATGAGCCTGTTCAAATACACGCCTTGAAACAGCCACAGCCACATGCGAATACAAAGATCCACCTTGTAGTCTCCACAGGCTGTTGTGGAAAGTGTTGTCAACGAGCACCTAATGAAGGCGGCGTGGCAAGCTCTACACCCAACCGCCCTTGTCTCCCCAGTGGTGACGTTTACACATCGCACCAGGTACTCATTTAAGGCTGAGTCTATCTAGCGGAGGCCCATGATCGGTACAGAAATATTCGTCACTCATGTTGGCCGTGAGCAGGATTCGAGATTAAGTTACCGGGTTAACCACTTAAACTCCCACCGAACATAACTAAACACAAATGACACCAACATGCATACGGCACAAAGGCAAACGATACTCCCCCCCTGCACCCCCTCCGCTTTAGCCTCAACAGACTCTTGAAATGTCGGGGCTACACCGCCACTGCGAGTTTCTAGATCCGCCCATGCTCAAAGGTCATCGGAGCACGTGGTATCTCATTGCGAGAAAGGAGTTGTTTGGCTCCCGTGTGCGTCGGTGTATTTGCAGCACTGCGGACAGCGACTTTCCGCCTCCGTCCGAAGTTCTCACTCACTGCATCGCGCGGCGCTTTCAAATGCACTTCTGCGGCCGTCTGGAATGCTCTCCTTTGCGATATTGTGAAGCCGCTGGGGCTATGCACTTTTAAATCTAGATTTTAAATTAATTTCTATGGAGCTGCTTTCTGTGTTTAGTTTGTTGTCCTTTCCCCGCACCCCCGATCAGTGTGGTTGGCTTCGTACAGTGCTAAAAAAGTTCAACATGCATACATTACTTGAGTCTGGTTGCGAGATGTTTTGCTGTATAGTCTGCTCTGAAGAAGGGGCATTGCCTGAAATGTCGGCTTATGTACCAAAAGTACAATACGGTCGTCAATAACACTACTTTCCCTGCAAATTTTTTTTTTATCAAATTGGCCAAACATCCCTAATGCATGACACTCCTCAAAATGACTCTTAAAAATCAGACTTTCCTAAATAAAGGCTTTCATTATTTTACTTATAACTCGTACGGTTAGTCAAGGGGCCAAGATCAGGTATCAGACATGTCATTACCCACCTTATGTGGCAAGACTTTACGTAAAAAAAAACTATCCAAACAAGTGCTGAAACATGTTTACTATCCGAGTAAATAAATTGGTACCACAAACGTTTTGTGACCAGCGTGGTACAGATTTATGCTTTCGCCCATGAGCTAAAAGCAAACAGTTTATTCTAATAATATTCACGTGAATATGTTTATCCGAGAAAGCCTCAATAAGTGTCAGGAATCTTTTTCTCTCTCCAGAATATTTGGCCAATTCCATTTCGAGGAGGAGTGTTTTGCACATCGAAGGAAACTGCCGCTAGCCAGAGATGACCCGTCACGCATGTGCGATCTGACCCCCTCGCAGCACTGCCACGTCCAGCCGATTGACTTTGAGTCTCACGAATCTGTGCCATTCGCCAATGCTTACCTCCAGAAGCGATGGGGGTCCAGGCATGATCACTCCCAAGCGGTCATGCATGTTTTTTGTTCCCGCCGGTTGCAGAGGTTTGTGGTTCAAGCCCCCCCCACCCCCACCGGCCGCCCCGGTTAATACTACGGCTGCATTAACGATTAATACGCGCCGTATGCATCGCAGCGGACTTTACGAATTTCCTGTGACGTCGTTAGAAAGAGATTAGGCCTTGTAACACCGGCAGTCGTGGTCCAAATTTGCCATGGCTCAAATTTGTCACGGTCCAAATTTACGTGCTCGCGAAACAACACTGTCATTGGGAGAAAACAACATCGCCGTCCCCCTCCTACTAACGGATGATCTCCCACCTGTGGGCTGGTACTGCATCACCTTGTGTCACACAGGTATCATCAGGGGTCCACCCTCCCCAGGATAAAAAAATAATAATAATACTGCAGATGGGCACAGGAATTATTGTGAATTATAGATTTGAAGCTTTCGTGACTGCAAGGATTCATACTCTTAGTTTGCTGCATCACGTGATGCAGCAAATCTGGCTGTGACGGTCCCACCTGATGACGGAGACTTGTGTTGCCTCCGAAACGTCGTGATTTTTATTGTTTTATTTTTATTAATTTTAATTTAATTTTTTACCTACGTGACTTTACCGAAAGAACTAAGAGTATAATTATTGTGAAGTTTACCTGTGGGGAGCGTTGGTGCAGCAGTACCTGGTGTGATGTGTAAACATCGCCACTGGGGAGACAAAGGCGGTCAGGCGTGGTGTTGGCTACCCACCCCCTCGTGTGCTGCACCGGCCTTCATAGGTGCTCGCTAACGGCACTTGCCCCGACCATCTGTTAAGGCTATACGGGGGATCTTTGTCTTTGTATACCTCTAAAGTGCTTAGAGTTGCTGGTGCCATATGAATACAATTCCTTATCCGTGTGAACCGTGTGCTCGTTACGACTGTGAAACCTCAAGAGTAACTCTCCCTCGGCAGGCACGGACGAAGACGAAATCATCGCCATCATCGCCAACCGCTCGGCCCGGCAGCGGGAGGAGGTCGAACGAGCGTACAAGTCGATGTATGGAAACGTAAGTGGGATTCCCTGGAGCAAGCCGCACCAGAGCTGACGTTTCCCCACTCCTCCAGTCCTCCTCGGTGGCAAGATATTAAGTACCTCGCTTGGTATGCAGGAGGTCGTGGGTTCGATCCCCACCCTGACGCCTGCTGTATGTTAGGAGTTTGCATGTATCTCTCCCCGTGGTCGTGTGGATTTTTCTCCGGGTCCTCCGGTTTTTCCCCCTCTACATTTAGAATCATGCATTTAGAGTATTTGGCTGCAATAAATGACCACATGATAAGCCACTTCGTTGGCCAGGTCGCTTCTCAAAAAAATTTTCATAGCTCAGTGGGCCTCGCCTGCTAAAATCTAAATAGTTTAGTTTGTGGGTTATCTCATGGCAGGCTATAACACATGGAGCTGCCTTTCCCGACACACACCATGAGGCTTCGACAGTGGCTGTACGCCGACAGTCGTCAGGCTCAACCGCAGTCCGGTAGTGTTTCTTGTTTCGTGAATGCAAAATCACCGCCGTCATTTTACCACTTGGGCAACGGGAGGGGTGTGCAGTGGGGGTGCCGGATGACCTTTGACCCGGAGAGAAAGGAGCAGCAGCATTTGAGTTTACCAGGCACTGGATCATTACGCAGCAGCAGCAGCAGCACAATCTCCCAAGCCGAGGCTCGTTGTGTATACACGGATTAAACGGGCGATAACAGATCGTTGTGGCCGGCCCAGATGTCCTTTGCTTAGGTAAATGAAACGAGGCAAAGTCTCTGTTTTGAGCATAGGGATGAATTTTCATTCTGTGTTCTGACCATAGACAGTGGGCTTTTCCTGGTAAAATAAAAAGAAAAAGTTAAGTTTTCGCCTACTTCAGCATTTTATTGCTGTGGTTGTTCCACCTGATGAAGATTTCTTGTGTTGCGATCGAAACGTCGTGATCTGTTTTATTTTATTTTATTTCTACCTCCGTGACTCTACCGAAAGAACCAAAGAGTAAGTTTCGGTATATTTGTATTTTTTTGTGACTTGCTTACCTTTCCTGTTCTTTGCACTCCTATCGTGTTTTGTTGTCGTAATGTTCTGACCCGCCCCTATTGGACATCTTTGAAAAAGAGCTTCATAGCTCATCGGATTTCTCCAGGATAAATATTCTGATTGCGACGTGTTTGCACTGAATTCGGCGGCGATTTTCGCCTGTCCATACGCCCTCGTCAAACATCGTCTAGCATCATCATTATTTTCCATCCCTCAATCATCTCTTTCAGCTCATTCCCTCTGACTACCGCAAATCCGCCCACCTCCTTCAACTCATTCCCTCTCACTACGCGGCCGAATCGGGGATCATCATGCCAGGACGAGTAGACCTACCGTGTATATATTTGTACTTTTTTTATTTGGCAAAATTCCGGGCCTTCACGTCGGCACACACGGGCTTCTTTTGTCGAGCAATGTCGCGGGATCTCGCACGCGACGATGCAGAGGAGACGGTGCTCATCGTGCGTTCGTGGTGAATATACCCGGGCAGCGTTCACCACAGCCCGCAGCGAGCGGCTCGTGGTTTGGAAGGTTTGCGATTTCAACTCGTGCTCGAAGTTGACCGAGCCGATCATCCCTCTGGGGTAAGTAAAGCGAGTGCCACATTGCGGGGGAAATCAACAGCGGTTGTCCTACGGATAGACTCATCCCCTCCATAGGAACGTGAAAGTTCTTGTAAAAGATGCTTCGGGGCCGTGAACGGGCCATGAGCGCCGTTATGAGTGCTCGATGCCTCGACCGTTAAAACTTTCAAACAATTTTTTTTATTTTACCACGTAAGGCCCACTGAGCTACTGTATAGCTCTTTTTTCAGAAGCGACCTGGCCACAAATGATAGCTTAGCGAAGTGGCTCATCACGTGAAAATGTATAGCAGCAAAATACTCTAAACGCGTGATGTTGATTCTCAATGTGTGGAGGGAAAACCCAGAGGATCCGGAGAAAAATCCACGCGATCACGGGGAGAGAGACACGCAAACTCCAAATATGCAGGCGTCAGGGTCCGGATGGAACCCACGACCTCCTGCATACCAGGCGAGGGAGTTAACATCTGGCCACCGCGGTGCCCCATTAACCAGGACAGCCGCGGGGAGGGAAGGGGAGAAGGGGTGGGGAGGGCGGAGGGCAAACCTCAGCAACACGTGGCAACACGCGGCAAACGCATACTGAACTTTGTATGTATGAATGCATGAAACTTCTTTCGCGTCCGTAAGTAGCCAACAGTGCTAATCGGATGTGCGGGGGAAGTGACTCGGTGTGCTTGTATGCACGTGTGCCCGCAGGACCTGGTGGACGTGCTAAAGGGCGAGCTGCGCGGCGAGCTGGAGACCGTGGTGGTGGCGCTGATGGACCGGCCGTGCGTGTACGACGCCAAGCTCCTGCGCGGCGCCATGCGGGGCATCGGCACGGACGAGTCGCTGCTCGTCGAGATCCTGTGCACGCGGCAGAACGCGGTGAGACGCTCGCGGCCCCCTGCACTGATCGGCCCGGCGAAGTATGGCCAGACAACTACCATGGCTGAAATGACCTGGAGGAGGCCTTCATCCAGTGGTGGATTGATGAGAGTGCTGTGACCTCGTCCCTGCTAATTAACCCTTTCCCAAACTGATGACGTGCATGTACGTCACCGCTGAAGCTCGTAACGCGCGTTCCGAGATTCAGCGGTGAACGGGATCCATCCTCTAACTTGCAGACGTCTCGGAACAGGAGGGGGTTAAGGCAGGTCCAAACATCAGTGATCAGTTGCGCAACCAAATCTAACCTCAACCAAATTGCGCAACTTAAACACCTGCGACTGCTTTGTCCATTTCCGAGCAAGCGGTTGAGCAACAAGGAATAATTAAAGAACGTGTTCAGGATTGCAGCAACCAATCATAGTGATGAATTACGTAACTATAAATCACTGAGCAGATCGACGCTTGACAGTAGAGTCTGTCTCAGCTGTGAGCAACCGGTTGCGCAACTGCTCGCAACCGATTGCAGAGACATCCAGGTATAAGCGATTCGGTTGCACGCAATGACGTTGCGCATAAAAATGAAGCTACAGAAACATGAAGCAGATATAGGGTGACTCTTGTATCAATATGTAAACGGACAAGGGCGTATGTCAAATTCAATTGCAAGTGCGGTTATTGTAAAGAACGAATAATTTTAAGATTTAAAAAATCGGCACAAAAAATGTTATAATTTGAACATGTTTTTTGCGTTGTTATTTTAACTGTGTTTACTGTGTTAAGAATTATAGTACCGTAATTCAAGTTTGTATCACTTTCCCGACCTGCACCTATTCAAATTAAACCGCCTGATTGCAATGCCCTAACCCGTGCTCATTCTGTGTTCTGCAGAATATCAACGCAATACGGTTGTCTTACAATGAGAGTAAGTAAGAATTTAGATTTGTATTTATTTGGTGCTTAAATTCCCCAGTGTCCCATCTCAGTCACTCCAATCTTAAGCCTAGGGGACCCCCCTGGTGGCAGCTGTCCCTGTGCGGCACGAGTTGACACTGCACCGGCCTGCGAGTGGGCATTCATCGGCCACTAGTTCATTTGTGACAAGCACGTTGTGTGTAATCAGTGCGACCTTGCAGTGTATGAGTTCGGCAACTGGAAGCCAACGCAGCTCAGCGAGCACTGGACGGACCACGGTCGGATCATCCAGTACCCGTTACGACACGTGCCAACAGTTTTTGTATGCGTCGCAGCTTGGTAATGTTTTTTGCCAGACGTCCCGTAGAGTAGCGAGTTGCATATTCGAGTCTTATCGATGCTATGCTACGCGCCGCCGTGTTGGCCACGTCAAGACTCATTCGTGGTCGGATGTGTCTTAGAGCCCTGATATGAAATCGCAGGACCTGGCTATATCTCGCACGCGGTGACCTGATTTGTTCGAGCACTGACACCCGCCCGCCCGCCAGTAGGGGGTTCCTAAGTGCCATGAAGTTGGGCTGGAGAAGAAGGGGGTTCTGGGACTGTGGTTTGGATAAGGGGGGGTGGGCGGATGAGGGGGGGGGGGTGGCTACGAGAGAGAGAGACGCCGCGTGTTGGTGTGGAGGTCACTGATGGACAATGTCGCTGACCCTTTGCAGTTTTTGACCGAGACCTAGAGTCGGACTTGTCGAGTGAGACGAGCGGAGACCTCAAGAATCTGCTGGTGGCGCTTGTGCAGGTAGAGTTGCAGTCCCACTCCTCCTGCTATCTGTGCCTCTGAATCATCCGGCACAAAATCATATTTTCCACGTGGCAGATCTTCCTATTATCCATCGCATTTGCAGGGTATTGGCAAAATTCGTATTTTGTCTGAGCCTTTGCAACCATAATGCAATAACAATGCAGGCGCTGGATGGATTGTTGTCATCGCAGGATCGTTAGAGGTACCGGTAGCTTGAGGAGGCCTTCATCTGGCAGTGGACTGACTATAGCTGATGATGATCATGATAATGATGATTGATTGTGATGATGATTGTTGATGGTGGTGGTGATGATGATGGGAATAATAAATGATAATTGATTCATTATGATAATGTTGATGATAAGTAATTAAATTGATTGCTTGATGATGTACGTATGTATGTATGTTGAAATTCTTTTGCACCGTACGTAACCCATCGTGGCAATCGGAGGTGCGATGTTAGTAATAATGATACCGATGAATGAATGGCGATGACGATCATTGACGGAAGATAATTACGACGATGATGAAGATGACGAAACTCCTCGTGTCTGCCGCAGGGAGATCGAGACTCGGGGTTGGACATCGATGAAGACCAGGCGGAGGAGGATGCGCGGGAACTGCATGAAGTATGCCTGACATCGCCACGCTCTACGGAGGGTGGCGATGTGGCCTCGCGTTCCGGGTTCACGGGTCAAAACCCGGTTAAACCTTTCCCGTTCCGATGACGTATGTGTACGTGTACGTCATCAGTTTTTCTTCCGATTCCGTTCCTATGACGTACGTTCCGATGACATGCGTACGTCATCAGAATGGAATCGGCAGAAAAAATGAAATAACTTTATTGGGACGTCATCAGGCATGTGGCACAGTTTGGCGTGCAGCTTTCATAGAGTGCGGTCATGTGGCTACAGTTCACCGATGACGTACGTGTATGTCATCACCTTTTCTTCTGATTCTGTTCTGATGACGTACGTTCCGTTGACATGCGTACGTCATCAGAATGGAATCGGCAGAAAAAAATTATAATAAAATTACTTCATCGGTACATCTTCAGGTCATGTGGGAGGGGGTGTGGCACGGCACCCTGCTATCGTAGAGTGCCATGGTCGTCTCGCTACAGTTCTCTGCGGTGAGCACAGCGTCTTTAAAAACAGCGGCGCCACGCCTCTCTGAATAAAAATTTACGCCGAGCCGCTAGCGCATTCCTGAGATTCACCCTGCAACTTGCAGATGTCTCGCAACGGGAAAGGGTGAACATCGCCGTCGGTGAATCAAACCACAACAACGACCCGCGGCGTCCCCTTCACGGTGGACGTCACAGATGAACAATGCTTTGCGCTGCCAGTGGTCTGCATGCACATTCGTCAATGACACTGCCCTAAAGAGGGAATATTAATTTATTT
>CM025625.2:7315117-7334573 GCA_014621495.2 Entosphenus tridentatus
GACCGTAACGTAAACGGGCGCCCTGGTTCCCGTGTCCCACTGTGGTCCCGGCAGTTCGCTGTGCTAAGGACGCTCAGGCCTACTTTGCAGAAAAGATCTACCGGTCCATGAAGGGCGTCGGCACCGACGACGACACCCTCATCCGCATCATCGTCAGCCGGGCTGAGGTAGGGTGGCCTCGTGGGGGAAGGGGGGAGAAGGTGGCGGGGGGGGGGGGGGGTCTGGGGAGAGGCACGATTCTGGTCTGGAACAGGTCCGGATAGAGTGTCACCTCTTTAATTCCAAAAGAAACCAATTACGTACCTAAAGTCGGGTCTACACCTTTGGAATCAGCTGCTGAACTAAATCGTGAAATTGCCTGCAACTGCTTTGCACAATGAAATTAGACAACGCATTGTTCTGGATCGTAACGACCAATGACAGTTCGCAAATGCGTCACATGGTGATGACATACATTGCTACAAATCGTCTAGGTCAGGGGTGGGGAACGTCCGGCCCGCGGGCCTTATACATATTGGTGTGGCCCTGCCAAGGCAACCACAGGCAGGACTCGAATTTCAATAAATCTAGGAGCAAACCTGGAAAAGCAGTTGCCAGTAGCAACATGATCAATACCAGCTAACATCACACGCCTCACCAAAGAGAAGCAGTTCCAGCCATCACATTAGGGGTGTGTTAATTAAATGTTTGATCAAATATAACCAGCACATTTTTAAGTTGATAATTTTGTATGGCCCGCGAATGATGTTATAAATATCCAAATGGCCCTTGGCAGAAAAAAGGTTCCCCACCCCTGGTCTAGGTGATCGACACTTGAAAGTTCGCAACCGGTTGTGCAACTGCTTGCAACCGGTCGCCTGGACGCTGCGCAAACTGATGGCTTGGGTGTGAACCCGGTTTATCGGCGAATTTCCACCAGCGCAAGATTCTGGATGGGGGGGGGGGGGGGGGGGGCCCTGACGACACCTGCATGCCTCCGCGTCGTGTGCCCTCAGGTGGACCTGGGGACCATCCGGGAGAAGTTCAACGACGAGTACGGGACTCCGCTCGGAGAGTGGGTCGATGGCGAGTGCGGCGGGGACTACAAGAAGATTCTCCTGGCTCTCCTCCGCTAGGGCCGCCGTGGTATGCAGGTCGTGGGTTTGATCCCAACGCCTGTATAGTTAGAGTTTGCATGTTTCCCTCCCTCTGTCGCGTAGATTTTTTTCTCCGGCTTTTAACTATCTGACAGCTGTAAAGCTGCAGCCAGAAACGATCCCTGTCAGCAACCTCCTTGTGATCTCCGGGTGAAAGGTGCTTTGGAAGTATAACTTAGGATGATTGTTTAAGGCTATTTGTTCTGCCCCAACGGGTTGCTGCCCCCCGGCGACGTGGGGGGGGGGGGGGGGGATAGCCCCCTTTTCCCCCAACCCACTCCCCCCACTTTGGCACTGCCCAATGCCAGGAGGCAAGGATGTTCGATGTTTATCGCGAGGTGTTCACGATGCATGCTGGCATCCTGTGTTGGTGTTCGTGACGTGGTCCGGTGTGTAATCAACTGTTAATTCAGAAAGGCATGTGACTTCCAATGTGAAACACTGGGTGGAGTAAAAATAGCGTATAACGTCGATGGTGTGGATGGAGGTGTGCTCTTTTGTTTGTTTTGTTACGTGAAATATCCTTTGGATCACACCGACAGACAGAAAGGGGAGTGCGTGGATTGCAGATCGCACGACAGGTTCATTGGCATCGTCCAGGGACACGTCATGGCTGGAAGGGACAGTGACCGACCTGGGCGGGAATACTAATGGAGTGTCGGCCAACAGAATTAAACGCATCCAAGAGGGCATCCACCGTGGAGATGGAGCGATAAAAAACACGTTCGCTGGTGCCGCGTGGATCATCAACATCACAGGATCGCGGGAGGTGGTGGCAGCAGCAGTGGATTTGACCATAGCTGCTGAGGATTATGAAACACCTAAAGTGACAATCTAGATTTGAAGTTTTCGTGAATGCAGGGATCCACTCTTTGGTTCTTTCGGTAAAGTCATGCAGGTAAAAAATAAAATAAATCACGTTTCGGGCGCAACACAAGCGTCCTTCATCAGGTGGGACAACCACAGCAAGAAACAATTACTGAAGTGGGCAAAAGGGCTGCTTGCTCTTGTGACAAAGGGCTAATTGCTGCTGTTACAGCAGCCCTTTTTCCCACTTCAGCAATTGTTTCTTGCTGTGGTTGTCCCACCTGATGACGGACGCTTGCGTTGCGCCCGAAACGTCGTGATTTATTCTATTTTATACCTACGTGACTTTACCGAAAGAACCAAAGAGTACCTAAAGTGACAATTGCCCCTTTTCCACGGCTTTAAACGGCAAACCAGTGTGACCCGAGGAGTTTCGTGCCCCATAGGATTCCAAAATATGGCACAGAAACCCTCACTGCAGAGGTTCACAATCTCCATTGCAGGGTGGAGTGGCGGCGCAGTGGTTAGCGCGCCGAAGCCTGCGACCCGAGTTCAATGTATTGCCACGGCTATAAAATCGGCGGCGAGTGATATCGGAGCTGGTCCTACCTGGATGTATGTTAAAATTATTTCGCACCGTACGTTGCCAACCATGCTCATCAGACTACACCTGCAACATTTTCTCAGCACACTATTCCAAACGTCAAAGTTGCTTACCCTATCCCGCCATGCTAAAACAAGGAGGCACTGGGAATGCAAATTGTGGTCAAGGACATGATATATATTATATGGGCTTAACATATACAGAATGTAATACATACGGTACATACACATACATGTTTAACAGTTCCATAACATTACCATACATCGAATAGAAGGTAAACCAAAGCTTACAAAAGCGTCTCTCCGATCGCCTAAGCACAGGACGGGGGAGACGAGGGGTTATGTGCAGAATGCTACCACAAAGCACAGGACACAACAGCAGACTATAACCAAAGGGTTGCCAGTTGTTCGGCTTTGACCTGGACACGGCACGGGAATTGGCATTGTGTTCGTGTGGCAGCACGAATAGACTGGTACCGAGATCTGGTACCGGGTATGGCTGCGTTGTTGACCGTCAATGCAGGAGACTTTGCACAGGTTTGAGAATAGACCCGGATACCTGGTGCCTCGTGCCCGCTTAGAAATGCGTGCGGATTTGCGCCCAACAGGTTGGCAAGCAGCTCTCCAGCAGAACCGTCGCTTAAATAACGCGCCCCGGGCCGTCCGTCACGCTGCTGCCACCGCCGCCAACCGCGGCCGCCGCTCGGAAGGTGTCCAGAGTTCTGGGACAAGACGCTCAGCGAATTGCAAAACGCCGCTCGTTAGCGACCAAAACAAAGAGTCCTGCCGTGGTGGGGCCCCCCTCTTTTGCGCGAGGGCCCCACAATATTTTTGGCCGCTGGCTCAAAGCCGGAATGCGTACGGAGCAAAATCCCCGCTTTGCTGCTGCCGCCACTTGGGCGCGGGGATGATGACACGACACACGACTACCCCCCCCACCGCTCCCCTTCCGTGGCAGCACGCCCATCGTCGGCGCAGCGAACACCCGTCGCGCGCTTTCGGGTTCAGCGAGCTCGCCTCCTCGAACCTCGCCAACGTACATCTGGCGTTCTTCGCTAATTTTCAGAGGGAGAGGGCCCACTTTCGCCGATAAGACATCAGCGTTGAGAGGCTCCCACACCGCTCGCAAGGGGTGTGTTCACATGTTGTGTAGTCGGGGGGCACTAAAGGCCACCAGGGGCCGCCAGTGGCCCGCGGGCCTTGCACTTAGGAACACACCGAGCTAGAAAGTAAAGGTGCAGCACTGCAACCGCTTGCTTTTGTCCACTGCTGGCAGACGAGCCTCCACTTGAGGAGGCTCTGGAAGAGCCTCGCTCCCTCGAGAGAGGGAGATTTGGCCTCCTCTTCCGTGCCGGCCAGACGTTCTTGAAGAGGCGAGAGTGTGCCCACACTGGGTGGACTGAGGCGGCAGTGGGGATTTTAAGAATCTTGCTCCACCGTTTCAAAATTGACGCACCTCGAAATGCAATCAAACCGGCGACCTCTGGATTGCAAGTGTCGGGTGTGCTGAACGTTACACCACGGCAACATCCCCTTGGAAATGTATTGTGCGTCTCTTGGGGAACCCCCCCCCCGTATTCATCATCATTAACCAAGCCCAGCAAAGTCATGTTTCACGATCGCGGACACCCGTCTCGCCTCTCCTTAGCTCCTCACAGTCGGGAAGGGGTGGGGCAGCTTGACTGCTCACAAGTGGTCAAACATCCCAAAGCAGGAGGACCCTCGTGAAAAGCTGTCGAGACTCGGCGAGGATTCGTTGGAAAACGAAAGGGAATTCAACTCTTCCAGTGAAATCCCACGGTTCACTCCCTCACCTCCCTCCCTGCAGCTCATCATCTCTACGATACACAAAAACGTGAAAATCGGCGCTTAATTTCAGCCGGAACAGTCTGCGAGGCGGATCTGGGAATAATTTTAGTACGCCACATCCTCTCAATTTGTATAAACACGTTGATATGATTATACGAATTTAGGGTACAATAGCTTATTATTGATAGGCATACCTCGTATGCTAGTGGTGGTGCCTTAGGGCGAAAATCCCTACTCCAGGCCAGCCTAGCTTCGTTCTGGAAAACACCGAGAAATTAAGCCCCAATTACAATATTACCACCTTGTGCATTTTCCCATAATCTGACATCACGTTATTAAAGTCCCCAAAATAAATCATCAATGACACAAAGTCCGGTTCTGCCGATTGAATATTTCTAACATCCACATTTACATTTCGTTGTTCCCCTTAGAAAATGTTACATCGCCATCTCACCATCATCAGCCATGGTCAACCTACTGCTGGACGATCACAAAGCGCCACGGTGGTGAGATGTTAACCACCTCGCCTGATATACAGGAGGTTGTGGGTTCGATCCCGTGGTCCCATGCATTTTCTTCGGGTGCTCCAGTTTTTCCCTCCACATTTAGAAATATGCCTTTATACAATATTTGGCTGCTATAAATTTACACGTGATAAGCCACTTCACTGGGCTATAATTTGTGGCGTGGTCGCTTCTGAAAAATAGCTTTATATAGCTCGGTGGTCCTCATCTGTTAAAATAAAAAGAGTTCAACGTTTCTTAAGCCCGGGCTTTTCGTTAGGCCTTGCACCTCAATTGACTGCACGCATCGGACGACCAGCATTGCTTTTCAAAATGCCTCGCAAATAACCGCGCAATAAAATTCCGCAAATCGACGTAACCAACAAATTGGCTTCCAGCGTTTGCCCGTACGGATTTGTCCCCCCTCCCATTCGGATTTAAGCGAGGCCAACGACCGCGTGGCGTGCAGATGCCGATTTGGGGGAGGGGGGGGATGCAAAAGAGGTGGATGGCAAGGTACGGGGCACCAGAGGTCAAATGGAAAAGCGACGGACGGCATCCGTTGCCTTAAACGCACGGAGGCGTGATCCACACCGGGGACGCTCGTGCGGCCCGTCAGAAATCGGGCCGCAGGGGAACAGCCGCCACGCGCGTCGCTCGATGTGGGACGAGAGTGGACGGCTCTGGCCCAGCGAGCGTTGGGCTGGGGTCCGAGCCTCAGGGACTCACAGTCGCTTGCTTGTGTGTTTGGACCTCTCCGCAACTGATTCAACAAACGGTGGCTTTGCCAAGTGAGATGCATCCTTTGTCGAATTTGTTTTGTTACTGCCATTATTTGTTTTCCCACACATCATCCTTTTGTTTTGTTCAAATTTCCGATCCTTTATTGTATCTAGCTGTGTAACTTCCCCTGCAATGTTACGCCATTGCCGAGCGGCTTTGGGCAGGGCAGCTGTGAAAAAAAGATCCCCGTAGCTCATCGGGGTCTTCCGAGCTTAATATTAAATGTATCCATGCCTGTGCAACCAGTTGCGAGCAGTAGCACAACCGGTTGCTCACAGTAGAGACAGACTCGACCCTCTCCAAGTGTCGATCTGCTCAGCGATTTGCCGCAACGCATTTCCTCACCGTGCGACGCGTTCGCGAATCGTGATTGGCTGGTTACAGCGCCACACACGCCGGTTCATTTCCTCGCTGCGCAACTACTCGCCCAGACGCGGACAAAAGCGGTTGCGGGGGGGGGGGCGATTGCGTTGCACAAACCGAGCGCTGAGGTGCGGAGGAAAGTTTCGGCCAAAATCGGGAATCTTCGCAGAGCCAGAGCCGACCAATCAGAAACCATCAACGCGGGGTGGGTAAATCCAAGCTGCGAACAAGCCTTTCGATCAGGTGTCTGGAACAAACAAAAAATGGACCCCGAACAGCCTTTGCACGTCGTACTGCTCGGTAGCTGCGTTACCGTCGAAACAAAAAAATAAAAAAAGTACCTCTTGGGTGACGAATAAAATGCTGCGAACGTGCGCTGAAGACACGGAGCCGGACTTTAACTGCCCGCGTAGGTAACGCCGCCTCTTCACAAGGTGCGTACACAAGGAGCTTATTTCCAGAAATGAAAGTTTCAACTTGATAGAAAAATAGCACTGGACGAACATGTCGAGGTGTGTGTGCGTGCACGTGTCCATGTTTGTGAGTTAAAGGGGGTTTCGATTACAGCCACAGCAGTCCGGAATGCCGTTCCGGGAATTCTTTCAGCAGAGCACGTCTATCGCGCCGTATTATACACCCTAAACCTGTTCATAGGATTATAGGACTATAGGGTACAATAAGAGATTACTTATGGCTAAGTGTACCATGTACAGGTTTCCCTTGCTCTATGCGGGTTCGGTTTGTACGATTTTGCACTGGTTTGAATTCAAGCATACGTGACTAAACGGTCGGACGTATCACCGCAGGAAAGCCATCCACTCGTGCAGTTTTGCTTTCTGTGCCCCTTTTTTTTTTTGGAATGCATCTGCTACCGCACAAAGCGAGGGAAACCTGTAACTCTAGCGGTAGTGACTAACACCGACTGTTCCGACTCCAAGCCAGCCTACCAGTGCTGTAGAACTTAATCGGTGAAAAAAATTTAAAGCCACCGACTGGCCACGAATCCGAACAACTGTGTCGGAGTTTGAAAGCAATATCTGTCAATGATTCTGTCCTCAAAACAAAATGACACCGGATAAGACCCCGTGTTTTAGGGGCAATGTACAAAGTCATATTAAACTGCGAAGCATATAACCACGTGTGCAATACTAGTTAGCATACGTGTTATGCAGCCCGCCCCTGCCCCCCAGCCTCCCACCATACCCCCCCAAATTGTAATGCGTTGGTGCTGCCAATGCTAGCGAGCGCACGTATGTGTGTGTCTGTGTGTGTGTACTGGTGTGCGGAGCAGTGGTGTAGCGGTTAGCGCACTGCGCTACAAACCCGGTGACCCAAGTTCGATTCCCACTCACGGTCGACACCAGTGACGATTATCTGAACCGGCCCTGGGCCTCCCCTAGGTCGACTCAGCCTCAAATGAGTACCTGGTGCGGTGTAAAAACATTTAAACAAAGGCGGCTGGGCGTGGTGCTGGCCACCCACCCCCTCGTGCGCCGTGTCGCCCTTCATAGGTGCTCGCTAACAGCACTGGTCCTCCTAACAGTCTGTCAGGGCGGTATGGGGGCATTTTTGTCTTTGTGCAAGCTCGCCAAAGTATGTATGCATAAGGGTGTGGGTACGTGGCCTGCATAGGTGCTCGCTCACAGCATTTGGCCCAACAGTCTACGCTGTACGGGTGGGGCGGAGGAGGGGTGGGTGTCTTTGTCTCTGTATGTGTACAAATGCGAGTTCGAGTTGGTGCGCGCGTCTGTGACTGTGCGGCGACTCGTGCTTGGTTGGCCAAGTGCGCGTGTGCCGCGGAGTGCCCTGCAGCCCGCTAGTATCGGAAGAGCTTCATGAAGTCCTGCGGTGACACGGAGATGAAGGAGGTTTCGGGGTCGTTGGCAGAACACGGGTGCCCGGTGTCCTGCAAAAGCACACGCACGCGCAGTGGAGGAGCGTTTCATAATTGTGCGTTCCAAATATTTCTCCACCACCCCCAATGCCTTCATATTTACATTGTGCTGCGCTTTCCCACGCACCCCGCTATAGAGATGCTCATCACATGGCACTTTCATCCAAACTTTTATTCTTTTCGGAGTTATTGCAGTGAGCAGTGCACCATCCTGTGTCAGAGAACGACTGAGGAAAATTAAGTCACAAAACTACTTCTGGTGTCACTTCAATACCCCGCTTAACCACGTTACCATTTATATGCCTTGAAAGCAGTGTTCCTTTCCTAGACAAAGCAAAGTTAAAAACATTATGATAAAAAATGTACACAAATGTCCCCATAAACATCTATCAAATTTAAGAAATCAGTGTTTGCACAATAATCAGTAACTGAGTTGAGACCAGCCACTCAAAAATGGCTGCCCATAAAATGGCTGCCCAAGTTTCTTTAAAATTAAAACAGCTCCTGAAGTGGCCGGGTAGCTCAGAGGTCAAGGGCGCTGAGCTGACACTGCTGAGGTCCTGGGTTCGATTCCAGGCAACTGCCTGTGATTAACCTGGGTTCACAACTATAGTTAATCTCAGCCCAGTCACCTAAATTCAACCTCTCAGAATACAAATATTGGTTTGACTGCCATGCGATCAACATTTACTGTCATATGTACAGCGAGTGGGAACGTGCTACCCGCTGCTGTGTGTGAACCAGAGGTCACTTAAAAAAGGGTTCTCAGCAGTGGCTCTGTGATATCTGCTTCCTCAGGCCATTGTCCAAAACGAAGAGGTTGCCCTGCTCTGCGACAGACCCGAGTGGATACCTTGTCTCGTGACACCAATAGAACAAATGGAGAACTATGAAAAATATATATTGATTTAAAACAACAACCCCACGTCAGAAACACATTTCATCACGCTGCAACAATGGTCTGCAATGTTATTGAGCGTCTTGTGAGACAAGAAGCAGATCTGGCGGCTACCGCACGGAAAGTTTCCCACGTGCCGGTCTGTGCCGAGACACGCGGCGGCACATGAGGTGACGCGTCGGGATGATCCCTCGCTCCACGCAACCGGAGCCGACAGCCAAATTGCAGGAATAACAATAACACTGCTGTCCAATTATTGTGTCCCCCAAGTGACGGGGAGACACAGGGCTATGAAGGACAGAGGCTGGGTTTATCCCGGTTAAATAAGCAAGAATTATAATCATGATGGGGTGTGGGGGTGGTGAGAAGCAATGGCATGAACCCGGTTAGCTGATGGTGGAAAGTTAAATCTTAACTGGTTCCTGGGTGACCCCCTTCACCAACCCGGACTGACCAGTGTGGTGAAGTACGGTCGATCAACCACAATTACCGACATGGCGTGGTGAGGCCTTTATCCAGCAGTGGATTGACAAAAGGCTGCAAATTATTATTTGTTATAGAACGACAAAGGAAGAGGAAAGACGGACATCAAATATCCATGACATTCTCTGCTGCAAAGTAATTTCTATGTTCGCGGATTTTATGACCGCTTTTCCACTGGCACATTTGAGCTCAGCCGGCACACAGGGCCAGCACGGCACAGGTGTTTTTCCACTGCCTGTTTACCAAGCCGTGTCAGAACCAAACCGTGATACACTGGCCTCGCAAAACATCAGAATCGGACTCTGGCCCTGCTTGACCCCAGAGGCGGTCAGTACAAGTCGAAAACAGCATCGACGCATCATCTATGTCATTGGTGGGCAACATGCGGTCCGCAGGTGGTGGCCAACCAGGCCCATCGTGGTGGCCTGGTCTAAGAGTGTCTAAGGTTGATGCGTGGGGTCATGATGAGTGCACAAGCACAATGTCAAGCTTGCGACCCACTGAGTTGAAGGAGGGCCACTCATGTGGCCACTGACTAGTCTAGGGTTGCCCATCGCCGACCTACGTGCTTCTTGACGTCACTCGCATTTCGCGTGTGACATCACCAGAATGGATCGGTTCTCGTTTTGTGCGGTGGAAAAACAACCCCGTCATCCCCCTGACCCGCACCAGCCTGGCTCAACACGGCCCTGGCACGGCTTGGCTGTGACAGTGGAAAAGGGGTGTTGTGAAGCGTCGAGTGACGCATGCATTGGTAAGCACATGTAACTTGGCGATGGACGCGTGACACGCGACGGCGACGCGGGGTAAATCAGACTGCGCGTGACAAGGACAAAAAAAGAGGAAACGGCTCCTATGTTGCAGATGCAACTTTAATTGTGCTGTCGGTTGCGGTCCCGTTTGGCATTCTGGGTCTTTTGGGCCCTGTGCTCGGCAACCGTCGTAAAAAATGTGCATTTGCAGGCAGGCCACGAGTGCCGTGCCCGTGACTTGCAAGCGACTTTCACGTGCACTGTAATACGGTCACCGCATTGGTGTATTAAACGGTACCCCATTCCACAGCAAACTAACATCACTTGAGAGTGCGTGAAAGTCACTTTAAGAGTCCTCTCATTACCGGGGCTGCCAACTTTTAAGTCGGACACTCCCGACGCACACAGAGCCTACGTGTGCTGCTCCAAGATACGAGCTGCCTCTATCGCGTGTGGTGCGGCATGAGCCACGTTTTCTGCTCAGCGATAGAGCCACATGCAGGCTTTTAATCAGCGGTTCCTGCAGGCAAGTTGGGCGTGTTTCTCAAACTCAAGATCAGGAAGCTATCGTGTACACGGCTGTCACCGCACAGGGCACACCAACGCGGCGTGCACTGCACCAGATCCCACGACTGCTGCACAGGAGGACGAGCGACCTGCAATCTCGTCTCCACCCCTGGACGAACACCTCTAAAGGTCTGGCGACGCTGGTCACACCGGCACGGTGGGGGGACTGAAACCGGCCCAGTCTTGAGCTGCGTTAGCTCCAGCGGACGTCTGTCTGTTTCCGGAGCGCACGCGAGCATTCACTGTCTATGACGATCAGAATAAGAGTTGTTTGTTTAACACGTAGGAGGCTTCCGCGACCAATATCCATGATACAGGGTTTTTTGGGGGGGTTAGACACATTTAACGACACATTTATATATTTACGCGATCTAACAAACGCCCCCCCCCCCCCCCCGCGTTTTAAAAACGTTTTGGGGTTTTTTTTTTGGGGGGGGGGGGGGGGGTTTCTTTCATCTTCGTTGCCTTTTAAAAGCACCGTGGAGTCCGGCAAAAGGGCAGGGCTGGGTGGTGTGCGCCGTGGTGTCCCAACAACGGAATGGATGCGGCACAAATACACCGGTGGCTTTAAGATCCGATGAGAAAAAGACGTGGGGGCGGGCGGGGAGGCAAAAAAAGTAATGATGTGAAATTCAAAATATAAAGTGATGATGCTAACACACGGAGACGACCTGTCTCCATATTGAACAGCAACGGGTGAAATGATGGTAAAGGAGAAAGGACAGCATTGTACCTCCCACACGACAGCCAGGGGATAGTCCTGTGAAGCGCCGAGGGGAGGAGAGACGGGCATTAGTAGCTTGCATTTCAAAAAGGATCATGAGGCGAGGAGAAAGTTCCACGATTGCATTTGTGACCAAAGGTCTTCCGTCGGTCAACCTCAGTCGGCCTTTGCTCGGTGGGAGATCACTCCTGCCCTGCTGCTGCTTCCGTTGTCTATAATTCCCGTTGCACGTTGCATGCTCAGTGCTCAGCTGCGAGGGGTTGTCTCGTCATTTACGGAAAGTCGTTAGGAAGATCCTGCACCTCCCGACACAGCCAAACAAATTAAATTGGCGCGTGTGCAAGTGTTTAACTACGTGCCAAATGGTCATTGTTTGAGCTCGCCAGTAAGTTGAAGAGCAATTCTCACAACCATTTAATCGATAACTTTACTCATTACATTCATTCTTCACCATCCCGGCGAACTTCAGAAACAATAAGTGGCTCGTCGTCAAATGCGTGTACACCATGGGACAATTTAGTTTGTTTGGCTGTGTCAGTTGATGAGAGAGACTTACGACACAGAAATTGGCCAAATCGTTACGTGACTTAACCCAAGTGTCAATTACGAATGGCATACTACGTCCCGCACAAAATCTACACTTTAAATTGACAAAAGCACTGCATACGAGTTCCCTTGCTCTCGCCATCTCCACTGTCGAGACCCCTCCACCGTTCAAAACTCCAGACTCCAGACTTTCCTTTTCTCCCCTGTCTACAGCCGACTCCATCTCTCGCTAATAATAATAATGCAATTTATAACGTGTGCAATGTTGCAGACAGAAGACGCAATTCTAAGATGCGGAGCCGAGTTCAAGTGTCAGATGGCGTTGCGTGGTTCCAGGGAGACTCGGTGGTTAAATGTCGAGTGGAAAAATGCGCCTTCGGATGGTTTTTAAACGAAGAAAATGATCGATCGTTACCGATGTGAGAATAGGGATGGAGTTCCATCCCTATTCTCACATCCGTAACGCGACTTCACTCGCGCTGACGCAATAAATGTCATCTCAATTCGCTCCATGGTCAGTGGAATTCTACCCACCATTCCCCATACCGATAAAAAAAAAACTCTTTGCGTGGGCGCATTCGTGTCTTCAAATACGGTCGCGCTGTCAAAAAATAGACGCTTTGAGAATGCAGATCGCAGTGCAGCACGCAAGGATCATTTCGTGCTCACCGTTCACCCTGACCCCTTTCCCTTCCCCTATGTAAATCTTCATGGTCGTCTGCACGTGGTCCACACCTGGATGGGGCAGTGAGCCCAATTGTCCCCCCTTCACAGGGCCCTGTCGCCCCCAAACTCCTCGGGCTGCCGTTCTCGGAGTTTCTGCTCCCCACTCCTCCCTGTCCTATTCTGTTATCAGCGTACTGTACCGGGCTCGCGTTGAGTTGCAATAACAATTGTTTTCTTATTACATTAAATATTGGCGCACGTCAAGGTCAGATATATTCACGTGCTGAGAGGAGGAGGCCGTCACATGGCCGTGTGGCTACATGGGCTGACGTCCACTCACAAGAGAACATTGCAAACGTACTTATTCACGAATGATTTTTCTTGCGTATCTAGTGCTCTGTGTAAAAGTTCACGTGTGAAAGCGTTCGCTAAATAAAATGTGAACTTCTATAGAAAACGGCGGCTACCCCATGCACAAATAGCGCACTGGACGAAAACAAAGTGCGAACCGATTTAAAGGATAGTGGACTGACAATATCAGGGGCCGTGAACAGCGCCCCTGCTAGGCCTGGCCACAGGCTCGCGCTGCCGACCACCGGGCCGGTACCTTCCAGAAGAGAATGCTGCAGTGGCGGCAAAACTGAAGGCTGTCGGCGTACTGCTCGCGCCGCGGGTACAGCTTCTGCAGGGTGAAGTACGTCGCCTTCCAGTCGGCCGAGCCGCCCTCGCGTACCACCAGATGCCGGCAGAACTGCCGGTCAGTCGCAACAGCCGCACCACGTGCACGCAAATGAGGATAAACGTCCCCTCCCGTGTAGCCTTAACAGACTGTAGGAGCAAGTGCTGTTAAGCGAGTGGCATCTATGAGGGCCTGGGACGGAAAACAAGAGGGTGGGTGGCCAGCACCACGCTCGGCTGCCTTTATTTCCCGAGCACCAATGTTTACACACCGCACCAGGTACTCATTTGAGGCTGAGTCTACCTAGGGGAGGCCCAGGACCAGTTCAGATTATTGTCACTGGCGTTGGCAGTGAGGAGGGTTGGTAACGCAGCGTGCTAACCGCGACACAACCGGTCCTACAGCACACATAACACACACACACACGTATGTAGCCTTAAACAAGCTGTAGGGGTAAGTTCTCTTAGCATGCCGCGACGGCCGACTGAAGAGGGGGAAAGAAAGACGGCTTTTGGCTGGCCATCGAACAAAGACGGTCACTGCAACGCGGGCATTCGGACACACTTAGGCGGCCATCTGGAAATGCTCTTCCTCCCAATATTAGGAAGCCACTGGAGCTGTACACTTTGAAATCTCGATTGAAAACTAACTCTAAAGAACACTTTTTTGTTTGTTGTTCTTCCCCCGCACCTCAGATTAGCATGGTTGGATACGTACAGTGCGAAAGAAGTTCAACATACGTACACACGTACATCGAAAGAAGGACGCAGGCTGCGCCGCTTGTACCTGCTTGTCGGTGAAGTGGTATCGGCAGAGCGTGCGCCAGAGCATGCGGTCCTCGCTCAGCGAATGCAGCGTGGCGGTGACGCGGCCCAGGCTCACGATGTCTCGCCCGTCGTCCAGGCGCTGCAGGATGGAGAGCTGCGTGTGTGGCGGGAGGTCGCTCAGCGTCAGCCCCTCGTCGCCTCTCTGGTTCCGGCACGGAGAAGTGGGGGGCGAGAGAGAGGCGGGGAGGAGCGGAGCGGAGGAGGTCGGACCGCTGCGATGCCGGGTGTTCCCAACGATGCGCGATTCTGGGTGGCTAAGAGAACGAATGCCCCTTTTTCCACTGGCGCCTCCGAGCAGCTACGTACCAGGCCGTTGATAACATTCTTCCAAACGGATGAATGCGTGGTATCAGCGGCCCAAGAGTTGTCCGTAGATTCCCATTCGTTTGAATGGCAAATCCTAGAGCTCCCATTTTAAATGAACGGGACCGCTAATGGCCGCCACACGGCAAGCATTGGCAAGGTGAATTGGCATGGAGGAACTACAATTATAAGTAGGGAATCTGTATGCACATTTGTTGTTTTAATGTTTGTCCGTAGAACTCTAAGATTGCGCCACCGACTTTAATGAATGAGGTGCCAATCACTTACGAGCTCTTGAAATCACGAGAGGTGCTGCCTTCCGAGCCGATAACTCGGCCGCTTATCTGCTCCACCATTTACAACAGCCCCAGCTTGTGCCGCGAATCCCGTTGCAAAATCATACTACGGATAGGCATGGGCAGGTCACTCCGCAGTTTGAATGTCGGGGCGGGCTCGCCGCTCGTTGGCAGCATAGATGCGCGCGATAAGTATGTACGTACGTAGGTTGAACTTCTTTCGCACAGTACGTAGCCAACTGTGGTAATCGGAGGTGCGGGGTAAGGGCAACAAACTAAACATAACAAGCAGTTAAATCTTGTGACTGCAGGAATTCATATTCTTGGGTCTTTCGGTAAAGTCACGTAGATAGGTTCAAAGAAAATAATAAAAAATAACAGAAAACTACGACGTTTCGATCGCAACGCAAGTGGTCGTCTTCAGAAAAACCTTTTCCTGAAGACGACTGCTTGCGTAAGACTCAAGAATACAACAAGCAGTTCAAGAAATTATTTTCAATTTAGTATAGCAGTGTAGTGTATACCAGGGTAGTATATATCAGTGTATAGTGTAGTGTATTGTAGTGTATAGTGTATTCTAGTGTATAGTGTATTGTAGTGTATACCAGGGTAGTATATAGTAGTGTATAGTGTAGTGTGTATGTATGTTGAACTTCCTTTGCACCATATGCACCCAACAGTGCTAATTGTGTGCGTGGGCCAAGGACAACAAACACAACAAAAGGAGTCCTAAAGAAAGAAGCGAGTTTTCAACCGAGACGATTTAACAGACACGTGGTCGGCGGCGTCGGCGGTGTGAACGCACGCGGCTGATCTGCAGGCCGCACAGCAGACGCTGCCACAGCAGGATGGTGTCGAGGCGGCGGGTCCAGGTGTTCACGTTGCCCACGAGGGGCGACTTGCCCACGCCGCACACGAGGCGCGCCACCGACGAGCACAGCCCGGAGAGCAGCTCGCGGATCGGGCGCACGCTGTGCTGGTCTTCCACCACTGCCGCGCACAAAGACAAAGATCCACCGTGCAGCCTTTGGCGGGGGCTTTTAGCGGCAAGTGCCGTTGGCGAGCGGCACCTATTGGACGGGACCATCGGCGCAAGAGTCGTCTGTAGAACTCCAATTTCGGTCGAACGGCAATTCCTGGACCTTCATTTTCAAATGAACGGGACGCCAATGGGGAAAGTGTTGTTAGCCAGAATTACCTACGCCGGCCAGCGCGGCACACGAGGGGGTTGGTGGCCTGCACCACACGCACGTCCGACCGCCTTTTTTATGTATGCATGTTGAACTTCTTTCGCACCATACGTAGCAAACCGTGCTAGTGGAAATATTTGCACATCGCACCAGGTACTCATTTGAGTCCAAAGTCGAATTAGGGGAGGCCCAGGACCGGTTCAGATAATCGTCACCGGTGTTAGCCGTGAGCAGGAATCGAACTCGGGTCGCCGGGTTTGTAGCCCAGCTACCGCTCCCCATAACACACAGCACACTCTCACACACTCGGTCGTACACGTGCGCATGCACTCCCGCGCGATGGCGCAAGTCTGTGTGTGTGTGCGCTCGTGTGCCACAGTGGCCGGCCTTCATAGGTGCTCAACGAACAGCACTTGCCCCAACAGTCTGTTACAGACTATATGGGGGGGAGGGGGTGGAGATCTATCTTTGTCTTCGTGTTTGTGCACGCGAGTGCTGCTGCCGCCGCCGCCGAGTGAAGCACCTTTGCAGACAACTCTCTCCAGGATGCTGAAGTAGTTGGTCTGAGCCACCCCGCTCAGCGACGTCAGCTGCGTGTCCGCGATCAGCTGCAGCAGCTGGGGGCCGGGGACACAAACGGCGAGAGGTTGGAAAAAAAATGAACGCTCTTCTCGATGCCAACCATGTTCCACGTCGATTCTGTTTAACCACCAGCTGAGAGCACGAGAGAGACCGACCCGGAGTCTCGTTTGCAAACGTGACCTGGAGGCGTTCGTCTGTCAGTAAGGGGGGGTGGGGGGGTGAGAGGGGTGGTGGGTGGCAATGATTGTTGCTGTGTGTGACCCCGATTTGGTCATTTATGGTGTCATTTTTAAATTGGGCAAATTTTAACCCTGACGCCGCCGGCACAGGATCGCCCACTCTTGCGAATTATGCCAGAGGATCTTTGTTATTATTGTTGTTATCGTATTAATCAGGGCGGGCAGTGGAATCGAACTGTGAACCTCTGCAACGAGAGGCGAACGCGATCCCTGCCCCGACCAGCATCTCGTGTCGTGTGTCCGGGCCTCCACTAGGTTGACTCTGTCTGAAATGAGCAACCGGTGTGGTGTGTAAACATCACCACTGGGGAGACAAAGGCGGCTCGGACGTGGTGCTGGCTACACCGCCCCTCGTGTGCCGTGCCGTCCTTCATAGGTGTTGCTCGCTAACAGCACTTGCCCCAACAGTCTGTTAAGGCTATACGGTGGGCGGGGTCATTGCGGTGGGAGTTATGAAATATGCAACGTCTGATAATTTGTCAGGATGACATGGCATCCATGACAACCACTTCCTGGCAAAAGAAGGCTTTTGCAATAAAATATTTCTACCACACTTTTTCTTGCTCGCACCGATTACATTCTCAACGCGATGGGACGAAGAGACGTGCACGGTGTGGGATGCTTGCAGCTAACAGTGCACCTCGACGTGCTGTGGAGTGGGCCACAGAAGATGAGGTCACAGAACTACTTCTGAAGCCAATTAACAAAGGTCTATCTTTTAGCCACTCAAAAGTCGAAGTTATGTCCTGCCCTGATGAGCACTGAGGTGGTTTCCCGTGGTTGCATTTGCAGCCTTGGGCCAGTGGTGGAAGTTCCACATGCCTATGGCAGGGGGGGGCAAGTCTGCTCCTAGCACAACCATCGTTCGCTTGCCCATAAAGCGGTAATAACTTTATCGACCCCGGAAGGAGAGGACAAGCCAACTCATCCGCCCCTGACCAGGAATGAAACTCACAACATTTACGATTGAGAGCCGCTCGCCCAACCGCCGAGCCACAGCGCTGCATACCACGCACACCGCGAGGACTTCAACCGCCGGATCGGCAGAATGGGCACAGGGTCAGCGGGGCGCACCGACAAATCGACCGCCGCTATCGGCGTGACGCGAACGCAAACTGCCAACCGCCCCCGCAAAAATAACCCGGCGGCGGCGGTGGCGGCGGTGCACGCTCCACGCTCCCACGTTCCCACGTTCCCACGTGCGCCCTACAGAGCCGCCGCGTGTTCCCAAACCTCCCCGACCAACGCCGGTACGTTAACGATAAAAATAAAGAACACCCTCACCCCACAGCCCCCGCCCCCCCGCCGCACCACCCCCACCCTCATTCTCTCCTGGGGAAGAGAACTGGACGGCTGTGGGATTGGACATTGGACAGGGGAGCGGAAGGGCGGCCGGTCGCAGAGGGTCAGGGGAGTCATGGGTGTTGTTGTGGGAAGGAGGAAAATTTGATGAGTGGAAGGAGGGGGGGCGGGTAGAGGGGTGGGTGAGTGAGTGGAATAAGGAGGTAGATGAATGAGTGGAAGGAGGAGTTATTGGAAGGAGGGGAGGGTAGAGGGATGAGTGGTTTGGGTAGAGAGGTCAGGGCTTGGTTGTTGGCTTGGGTTGAGCTCAATAAACAACAATGTCCTGCATGTGAAACCCGTGAAAGTCTGCTGCTGTGCGCTTCACGTGGGTGCATCTTTCATAGCAGTGCATCGTTGTTCCATGTGTTTGTCCACTTGTCATTTCACATTTGACTCCCTTGTCATGCAGGCATCATGTCCACCTACCTACATATCTATCCACATACCTACCTGTTTACCAATATACCTAACTACCCACATACCAACGTACTTACCCTATCAATCGCCTACTTATCGACTTACCCACATACATACCTACGACATGTAACTATAATATTACTCATATAACCACGTGTTTACATATCTAGCCACCTCAGCACTTACCTACCTACACAACTGCTTGACTGCCTACTTATCAATCGACAAACCCACCTCACCACTTACCTACTTGCCTACCCGCATTGTAAACAGCGAACAAAGCTCTAACCCAACTGAATACAGTACTTTACATTATTAGCAAACACAATTTTTACAAAAATGTATCATCTTCAGCCACTGTCAATCCACTGCTGGATGAAGGCCACCCCAAGCCACCGCCACCACCTCCCACGATCCTGCGACCTAACAATCCACCCAGCACCCCTCCACGCAAACCAATTTCGTCGCTCCATCTCCTAGGGAAGCTGCCCTTTCGAACGCGTTCCATTCCCTGGCTGTCGCTCCGTTATTCTGGTTCTTGCCCATCGGCCATCGCCGCAGCGTGTCCCGCCCAAACCCACCGATGCTTCTCACCGGTGTGAATGATGTCATTAGCCATCGTGTGTCTCTCTCCGACCCACGTGTTCGTCCTCCTGTCTCCTCGGCGCGATTCCAAGCGCGCATCTCTCCGCGCTTCTTTTGCGCAACTTATCAGTCGCCGTCCTCCCGCACATTTCCCTCGTGAATATCCACGCCTATCGAGAATATCAAAATTCATAAATTGCAACGCCGCGCAAAAACAACAAATATCAACTCTCGTCAGGCGCCCGAAACGGGATGTAAATAAACCCGCCAAGCACTTAACTTGCCCGGTGTTATCTCACTTAGGAAAAAAGAAATGTACATCTTCGATTGACGGAACAATTTTGAGGCAATGTTTTCGGAGGCAAACGACGCGGAACGCAGCCCCCTGCCCTGGCGCCACAGAGTCAAGAGCGGAGCGTGCGTGGTGCATCGCGGGCCTCAAACCAGACCCCCCCCCCCC
>CM025625.2:7334673-7347262 GCA_014621495.2 Entosphenus tridentatus
CATCCCCCCTCCCCCCCCCCCAAAACTCTGCCCCCCTCTCCCAACGCCACTCCTCACCAACCCCCACTACCCCCAATCTCTCCCACACCCCCGCCCTACCATAAATCCCGAGATGAAGTGAATGTCAAAGTGGTTTTTTTTCTCGGCTAACATTCGCGACAAGTGATATCTGAATCCGTACCGAAAGTCCCCAAAGTGACTGAAAGGCACAGGGCCAATACGTCCAGATAGGGGGGGGGTCTGTCCCAGGTAAGTAAATAATAATATAATTCATGACAAGGGGTGAAGTGGTGGTGCGGTGGTTGTCGCACTGTGTCATGAACCCGGCAACCCAAGTTC
The DNA here is from genome assembly GCA_014621495.2 of Entosphenus tridentatus. Classification (NCBI taxonomy): domain Eukaryota; kingdom Metazoa; phylum Chordata; class Hyperoartia; order Petromyzontiformes; family Petromyzontidae; genus Entosphenus; species Entosphenus tridentatus. The sequence continues at coordinate 7,335,013 of CM025625.2, forward strand.
GATTCTCCGGCCACAGTTAACGGTGGCGAGTGATGTCTGACGATTCAGTCTTGGGCCCCCTTTCACCAACCTGTACCGATCAAACGTGGTGAAGTATGGTCAAATTCCCGCCACCCCCACAGCCCTTCCCCACATGATTGACAGTGGGGGGGAACGCCTTCAGCCAGCAGTGGATTGACAAAAGGCTGTAGATTTACATAATTCATATAAACGACGTATAATACGTCCCGTTTATACGTTACTTTATTATTCTCGTTTTTGATTTAACTCGCACCAAAGTGTTGGTGTAACTCTTTACATCCTTGAGAGAAAGGTATTAACAAAGAGCACTCCCACTTGTCATCTTATTTTACACACCCATTTGTATGTTTTAATCATTGATCAAAGCGTCTATGAAGGCCGGCACGGCACAAGAGGGAGGCCAACACCACGCCCGGCCGCATATGTCTCCCTCGTGGCAATGTTTACACACTGCATCAGGTACTCGTTTTGAGGCTGAGGTGACCTAGGGGAGACCAGGACCGGCTCAGATAATCATCACTGGCGTTGGTGGCCGTGCGCGGGAATTGAACTCGGGTCGCCGGGTTCGTAGCGCAGCGCGTGAACCGCTACACTACCGCTCACCACACTGTATATACACACAAGCTGAAAAAAATAACATTGAAAATAAAGCAGAAAATCTCACGACGGTTTTGCGGGAAAGTGTGGGAATGTCTGGGGAGTGAGTGTACAGTGCCACGCACGGGTACATATTTTCTTAATGCGCATTAAACAAAAAATATTTGGAAACTTCTGCATACTCCGCGCTTGCCGAGCTTATCAAACAGCCTCAAGCGCCCATATTTTATAATGCAGCAGCAGTTTGTTGCAACAGGCGCAATGCATTTTTATTACTACTACTACTACCCATAGGAGGTTTTTGGGTTAGATCACGTAAATATAAGTGTCGTTAAACCCGCTACCAGCCAATTAGTAAGGTTTGTCACGTAATTACTAGTACAGCACACCGGTGTGTTGGAGAGTAAACCGGAGTACAACGTTTCACCAATAATTTCAACGAGCATCATCAGGCGACAGCCAGAGTTGTGGAGAAATCCTCCCGTTTCGCTCTTAACGACGGAGAGAGCAGTGGAATGGAGAGCATCGCGGACGGGAAAAAATGGGCAGTTGCTTTTTTTTCTCTGATTTCAATTTGCCTCGTTGTTGTACTTGTTTTTATGTCATTGCTTTAGTTACTGTGGTAACCCAGGTCAGTTAACACTTGCAAATGAGACCCATCCTGGTCTCTCGAGTTCTCACCTGGTTCAGCAAACTTCAATACACGGGACACACAACTGTCTACAGACAGAACCCTAAACGAACGAACGAATATAGCGCACGACAATTTCATTTGCACCGCTACACCGCGGCCGACCCAAGCGGGGAAACGCTGAGTTCGTAGCGGCGAAGCGACGCAGCTGTGCTGCTGTGAGCACGTCGAGTGGGAGCGGGAGGAGGTGGAGGAGAAGCAGCAGCAGAGTGGGTGGGAGAGATGCGGCAGTGCTGGCGATTCCGCGCGGAGGGCGTCGTCGGGAACCCGCATTGTACGGAGGAACGTGGGAATTTCAGAAAAGCAAACACGGCCACAGGTCACACGGTTCCCAGCCTTCCCCCGAGGGGGCGATGCTTCTCAGCTGCACGTCCGTGTCATGCGTGTGCGCATGTGTACGTCCGTCAGATCATACAACACGCATTCGTCAACACAAGTGTGTCTGTACACAAGTGAGGAGCCGGTTGTGTAGTGGATAGCGCGCTAACGCGCTAAGCTACGAACCCGGCAAACGGAGTTGGATTCCCGCTCACGACCAAAAACGGTGACAATTATCTGAACTGGTCCTGGGCCTCCCCAAGGTCGACTCAGCCTTAAATTAAATTAAGGCCACTAGAGAGACAAAAGTGGCCAGGCTCGGTGCTAGCCACCCACTCCCTCGTGTACCATACCGGCCTTCATAGGTGCTTGCTCACAGCACTTGCCCCAACAGTCTCTTAAGGCTATACGGGGGTTTCTGTCTTTACAAATACACACACACATATATATATACGACACGCGCACACACAAACCCGCAGGAAAAATAAAACCCTTACTTTTTTCACAATAAATTAAAACATACGTAGAGGGTTGAGTAAGTCCGGGCTTACGGGTCAGCATTCATAAACGAGCCAATAAAAACAGGTTAAGACTCACTGTGGCCACTGCCACGGAGACAGCACTTTGCCCAAAGACAGCAGCGATCCAGTCTCGCCTTGTAAACTGTCAGAGCAAGTGCTGTGGATGGCGAGCGGCTTATTCAGTTTGGCACCGCACAAGAGCGGCTAAAGTGGATCCAAGACCATGCAGGCTCAGCCACCTCAGTCATACCCGGCGCTGGTATTGACATTGGGCGGGCGGGCTGGCGTTCCTCTTGCTGTCTGGCTCCATCATTATGGGATGGTCTTTCCATAAACCTCAGGAGCAGCAGATGGTTTCGATACTTTTAAACGTTAAATACTCCACCTCTTCACTCCACACCCCCCCCCCGCCCTCTCCACCCACAACGTAGCAACCGTGCTAATCGCACCTCCAATTGGAACGGTTGGCTACGTACGGTTTTGTACAAGAATGCGTTTCTGTTTTAAGGTAGCGATGCAAATATATCGTTGGCTCACACTTCGGCAGTATATTCAGTGGGCTGCCTCATCATCGGATTGTGGAATTTGCATCACCGACTCTGGGTTGTAAATGGCAGATTACGTATACGCATCTGTGTATATATGTTGAACTGTTATCGCACCGTACGTAGCCAACCGTGCTAATCTGTATGGCATTATAGTGTATGGCATTATGGGTCATGTTGTCCTTCCCCCCCCCCCGCACCTACGGTTAGCATGGTTGGCCACGTACAGCGCGAAAAAAGTTCAACATACATATGTACAGATCAGTGATGGGCCACCTAGGCTAGTCACACGTGAGCGGCCCTCCTTCACCTCGGTGGGCCGCAAGCTTCACATCGCGCTTGTGGACTCACCATGTCTCCACGCGTAGCACACCGAGACCAGGCCACCACATGGGGCTCCACGGGAAACATGCGGCACGCGACAGCAGGTTGCCCACCACTGACATAGACGTTTGTATGTACGTATATGTGTGTATGTACGTACACACATACGGGGAGCGGAAGTGTAGCGGTTAGCACGCTGCGCTACAAACCTGGCGACCCGAGTTCGATTCCCGCTCACGGCCAACATCGGTGACGATTATCTGAACCGATCCTGGGCCTCCCCTAGATCAACTCAGCCTCAAATGAGTACCTGGTGCGATGTGTAAACATCACCACTGGGGAGACAAAGGCGGACGGGCGTGGTGTTGGCCACCCACCCCCTCGGGTGCCGTGCCGGCCTTCATAGGTGCTCGCAAACAGCACTTGCCCCTACAGTCTGTTAAGGTTATACGGGGGATCTTTGTCTTTGTCTATACATAGAACTTCTTTCGCAATTTACGTAGCCAACCATGGTAATCGGAGGTGTGCGGGGGAAGGACAACAAACTAAAACACAAAAAGCAGCTCTAAACAAAATAGTTTTCAGTCTAGATTTAAAAGTGCACAGCTCCAGTGGCTTCTAATATCGGGAGAGCGTTCCAAACGGCCGCAGAGGCGCATCTGAAAGCGCACGGTACGGGGACCATCTTTGTTCCATGGCTACCCAGAAGCCGCTGCGAGGATGACTGGAGTTCACGTGATGGTTTATTCTCCGTGACAAGATCAGCAAGGTGTTGTAGTTAGACGACGTGTTGACGCTGTGTTTGAGTCGCACTGACCAACATCATACGGTGTGAAAGAAGGTCAACGTACATGCATCACACCCCCCCCCTTCCCTCCACTGCCTGAAGAGGCGAGTTCTCATATTCTTGGTTCTTTCAGTAAAGTTACATAGAAGGGAAATAATAAAAGAAAAAAGAAAAACAATAAAAATTATCACGACGTTTCGACTGCAACACAAGCAATCATCATCAGGTGTGAAATCCACAGCTGATGATGATTGCTTGTGTTGCAGTCGAAACGTCGTGAGAATTTTCATTGTTGTATATTTTTATTATTTTATTATTTCCCTTCTACGTGACTTTACCGAAAGAACCAAGAATATGAATCCCTGCAGTCACGAAAGCTTTAATTCAGGGGAGTTCTCATCGGGGGCACGACTCACCCGCACAACGTAGTGGAACCTGCGGGTGTCCTGGATGGCGCTGGAGAAGTCCAGGCGATTGAACGCCTCCCCCAGCGTGCAGTAGCCGTGGCGCTGCCGGCAAAACACAAAAACAAGGATCTCCCCACCCCACGCGTCGACCAACTCGGCCGTTGTCCCAACAAGCAGGGGTGTAAGGCAATTTTATATATTTCTTTGATAGCAAAGTATTATGAGTGATAACATTTTACAGTTAAAATAGCATGGGCGCTGTAGGAAATACATATTTTTTATCATTATAAATGGCCTTGCCAAGGGGGTAGGCAAAAATACAAACGGAAACTGATGCAGAGATTCACTCGCATCATTTGCTTGTTCAACTAAGCCACCACGTGTCCCATCTTCCTCAGCTACAGTTTCTCTACACGGCTACACTCAGCCACCGCGTGTCCCGTCCTCTCAGCTACAGCTCCCCCACTCAGCTACACTCAGCCTCATGTCCCACCCCCTCAGCTACAGCTCCCCCACTCAGCTACACTCAGCCTCCCCGTGTCCCCTCAGCTACAGCTCCCCCACTCAGCTACACTCAGCCTCCCTGTGTCCCCTCAGCTACAGCTTCCCCACACAGCTACACTCAGCCTCCCTGTGTCCCCTCAGCTACAGCTTCCCCACACAGCTACACTCAGCCTCCCTGTGTCCCGTCCCCTCCGCTACAGCTCCCCCACAGAGCAGAGGCAGATTATTTCATTTTGAATATATGTGGCATCCCCTTTGCCTCAGCTCCCTGGCCCCAACTTCCCTGCCCCCTCATGCCCCCCACTTCACCTCAGATACCCCCCCCCCCCCAACTACTCATAAACCGGTGGCACTGCCCACGACTGGCGATATACTGGCACGCACGTACGAAGACACCATCATCGCAAATCTCACCTCCTTGGTGCTCCCTTTGTGAACATAAATCCACTTGTCCTTATGGAAGTCTGCAAAACAATTTCAAGTCACCACAATGTGGAAATACGATGTCACATCACGACCGAGCTAATCGTTTGTTAGCATCGCAGTTATCGTCACTGCTATCAACGCCGCCTCCATTATGTAACCAGGAGATCCGCACCTCCAATTATCACGGTTGGCTACGTATGGTGCGAAAGAAGTTCAACAACATACATACACGCATTCAATTAACCCCCCCAGACGGATGCAACAATACCGCCTCTTCTGCAAGGGTGACATGGGTTACATCAAGAACCATTTTTGAACCACGATATTACAGATATTTAACAAAAAAACCTAAACACCAGTAGACCACATTCAACAATAAAGTAATACGGTACAGTGATGCAAATAATGCCGAGTAAAATGGTGCGGGTATCTGTTCACGATGCTGGGTGTGGCACGAGAAAGTAAATCGCGTGATGGCGTAAATAGCGTCCAAGTTACTGCCAATTTTTTATACGGAAAAAAAACCCCGTAGAAATCGACGTTCTTGCTGCGATTGCTCATTCAATCACCAAACATTGGCGGAAATGGCCTCTACACCGGCTCACGGCTCGCTCGAGCATACATTGCGTGTGGACGTTGTTGTTGGCGTTCTCCTTCCGCCGCTTCTTGGCCGCATTGATGCAGTCACGACGCTCGTTCTCCTTGTCCACGCCGTCACTCCTTCACGACGAGCCCGGGTTGCGATGTGCCAGGGTCAAGGTGGAGCGGATGGAGCAGGCGGAGTGGGGGACAAGGGGGTGAAGAGACATCACGGAACCGTTGGCTCAATCAGAATAATTTATTTATACTGGAGGAATCCTATGAGCAAAAGAGCGCTTTTTCACAGATGTCTCGTAGGGGCAAGTAAGAATATTACAACAACAACCAATACAAAAACACGATAGGCGTAAAAAGTACAAGAAAGATAAACAAATCACCCAAACTCATACAAATTAAACTAAACAATCCCCATCCTACCAGGCAAAGCCCACCGAGGCATTACTTATTGTTCCAAAGGGACCTGGCCACAAACGATAACTGAACAAAGCAGCTTATCATTTGGCCATTTAGATCAGCAAAATAATTTAAATACAGTAAAACCTTGGATTGCGAGTAACTTGGTCTGCGAGTGTTTTGTAAGACAAGCAAATTTTTAAATAAATATTAATTTGATAAACGAGCGAGGTCTTGCAATACGAGTAGCACGTATACACTTTGTCTGCCGAGCGTCACGTGATCACAACTGATCTTGATATACGAGTGCTTTGGATTACAAGCACGTTTCCGGAACGAATTATGCTCACAATCCAAGGTTTTACTGTAGTCGAAACGCATGTTTCGAAATGTGGCTCAATTTGGTCCAAAAATTACCGATCAATACCACCTAGGGTGGCATATGCTACCAATACTTTTCTTCAAGCATTCAATCTCCAGATCACAAGTGGGCATGATAGCAAGATCACCGTGGCAGCTTGATGAGGGTGCAAATTTCACCAAAAAGGGTACCGGAGTGTCTTTGATGGAGAATATCGTATAGCAACGCCAAAAATCACGTGAGTGATACGAAACATCGACAGGAAATTTAAATAAATAGGAAGAACCCTGGACGGGTGGATGACTAATCGTGAACAGAAAAAACCCCACGACCTTCAGTTAGTGGTACTTGTTCTGGCAATCAGACACAGCCACTAGGAGCCCCCCTACACAAACCAGGGCCACACCTCTCAATTAATGGCATTGTAGCGCGTGCGACTAAATGCATGTGCATAGTAGGCTGGAGATTGCTCAATTCTGCTTACATTCACAGGTTGAGTAAAACGTGGTGGCGCACACCCCCACAACGTTATTCCAACGTAAAAAAATAACCACCGCCCACACCTCTCCTCCCTCCTCGCTTTATTTTCAATCCAGTAACGCAAGATAATTATTTGAAAAAATACAAGAAAACCTTCCCAACTAAAACTCGACATTTTGTAAACGTCTGACTTTGAACGAGCAAAGGGGAAAACGTTTAAAGCACAGCTGCTGAACAAGCAAAACTATCCGTATGAAAATCTACTTTTACACACTGCACAAATGCAAAGGTTGGAAAGGCACACGACGACAGGGTGGTGCGACTTTAACCGTGTCTGGCCACCTTAATCTCCCCAGCACCAATATCAATACACCACACCAGGTGCTCATTTAAGGTTGAGTCAAACTCGTGGAAGACCCAGGACCGGTTCAGATAATCACCACTCATCTCAGCCGCCGTAGCCTGGAATTAAACTTGAGCCGCCAGGTTCGTAACTCAGCGTGCTAGCCACGACGCTCCTGCTCAGCCAACTCGCCCAGACAAAAAAGACAAAGATCCCCCGTATAGCCTAAACTGACCATTGGGGCAAGTGCTGTTAGCAAGCACCTACGGTGGCTGGAACGGCACACGAGGGGGTGGGCGGTAAACACTACTGCCAACCGCCTTTGGCTCCCTAGTGGCGATGTTTACATATCATATCTTGTACTCAATTACGGCCAAGTCGACCTAGGGGAAGCCCAGAACTGGTTCAGATAATCATCACCGATGTTGGCCGTGAGCAGAAATTGAACTCGAGTAGCCGGATTCGTAGCTCAGCGCGCTAACCTCTACACTACCACTCCTCAAATACAAAGATCCCCCATATAGCCTTAACAGACTGCTGGAGCAAGTGCTGTTAGCGAACACCTATGAAGGCCGGCACGGCACACGAGGGGGTGGGTGGCCAGTACCACGCTTGGCCACCTTCGTGTCCCTATGGCGATGTTTACACACCACACCAGGTACTTATTTGAGGCCGAATCGACCTCGGTAAGGCCCAGGACCAGTTCAAATAATCGTCACCTGGTGTTGGTCGTGAGCGGGAATCAAACTCCCGTCGCCAGGTTCGTAGCGTGGCGCACTAACCGCTACACTACCGCACCCCACTCGCCTGGACACATGCATACACGTGAACACTCCGGTACGTATGTGCCACGCACACACAAACTGATGCTACGACTCCCACCTTCCTTATATGACCGCTGACAATGGCCTTCAATCATGCATGAGATGAAACCGAGCTGGCGCGAGGAGCGCAAGCCGAGAGGACCTCCACCAGCGACGAGTGAGGGCAATTTCAATTTGTAAAACAATCCCCGTGGCACGCGGGACTTCAACACCCCGATACCGAACACTCGGCACCACCACTTTACGACCTATTCCCATAGGAATCCGATCAGTTATAATGCTAATTAAAAATAATGTGCTAACGGCGACTGGGTTACGAAAAGGACGCCTTCTGGAATTTGACCTTCAGTTCATACGCAGGTGCTGCTGGCTGCATTGTCACATCGCAGGATCGCGAGAGGTGGTGGCGGATGCTTGCGGAGGCTTTCATCCAGCAGTGGACTGACCATGGATGATAATAACAGAAGTGGATCAATGGATTCAAGATCAGAGCGCCGTGCTGGCACTGCCAAGACCCTGGGTTCAAATGGGAATTTCAGCCACCTGTGATGAAACGTTGTTCTCAAATGTAGCGAGATGATGATCCCAATCTGAACACTAATGACTGCATAACAGATTTTTTTTTATTAATTTGACAAAATACAAAAAAACAACAGTGATGGTTTTAAAAGCAGGTGAGAGATCAATGAGACCTAAAGTTTTTTTCCAAGTGAGATGTGGGTACAAACAAGTATAAGCATCATCATTGGCCATGACCTATCCACTGCTGGATGAAGGCCTCCCAAGCCATTATCATCATCTTGGAACTGACGTCATCTGAGATTGCTTCCAGAGACTACAGCAGTGAGAGTGTTTGTTTTTCCTGTCGATGTTACCCATACCTCTAAAATTGTAAGTGAGAATTTCATTTTTTTTTTACAGTGGACACTTTGTCCAATCCAGGTCTCCTCGATTACAATAAAAACAAATGGAAAATATCCCTCAAAACACCCATCATCGCCCCACTAAGTGTAGGGGGCTCTTTCTTATTGATCTTGAAAGGCTTGCTGGGTAGTAGCGCCAGTCCCACTCTGCCAAAGTGGTCGACCGTTCCAAAAACAGGGGAACACGTTAAGGATGAAAACGTTCAACAACAACAAAAAAACTCAACGCATTTGGTACCAAAAGCCCCCTATAAGGAAGATAATTTATAGTGGGTAACGTTTTGGGCAATGGTCCTTATTCATAGCACACATGCACACATATATAGGGCCGGTGAAAGAATGCGCTGGGCAGCCACGGAATTTATTTGCAGATAAACCGTCACGTTTAGAATCAGCGTGCATTTAGAGTATTTGGCTGCTAGACATTTCCACATGATAGGCCACTTCATTGAGCTATAATTTGTGGCCAGGTAGCTTCTCAAATCTTTTTTACAGGCACTCCTTGACATACGCGATAAATGTGTTCCTGGAAAAGCATGCGCATCTCAAAATTGCGTTTCGTGAAAAGCAATTTTCCCATAAGAAATAATGGTAAAGAAGGAGGTTAGGGAATTTCACTCATACTCGCAGACATAATCGCCTCTATTATCCCAGCCTATATCAATACAATACATGTACACGTAATATAATTTTTTTTTAACTCTAATATACTTCCTATAAAATAAAATACAGCATTACTTCCTTGTAACTACGCCGGAGTTGCGTTGTAGAGACAAAGGGAAGGCGCTGGTGTACACACAGTGAGTAGAGCACACTAGTTATCGTATCACACTGGCTGCTGGCAACGCCACTGGGTGGTGGTGCCAGGCTAGGGTGGCATACGTCGTCGCGTTGCGGATGACGTTATTCCAAAAGTCGCCCCGCGCACGTTAATAAAAGTTCTAAAGGCAAAGCGTGCCACGTTATTCCAAAATAACGTACAACAAAAGTGCGTAAACCCGAGCATTGCCTGTAAATATAGCTCAGTGGGAGTTACGTGGTACAAATTTTTTTTAAATCGTGTTAATTTTTTTTACGAAAGCAAGAAGATCGTCTCACGCGTGCAAAGAATCCAAGCGGTTGTCTTCGCCGAGATCCGAGATGACAATGCTGCCGATCCCGCCGTTTAGTTGTGGCTCGCTATATCGCTTCCATCCAGCCCGGGTTTTGAACCAGCTGTCACCAGGAGCACGCCAGTCTTGTCCCAGGAACGGCATCTCCTCCTTGACACCACCTGCAGCAAATAAATAAAAACCCCACGCAGATGTGTTTGGCCAATGCTAAACACAAACACGGGCCCGTCTGTGGCACAATGGGGCATGAGCACGCATGATAACAACAATAAATAACTTAACGTGTTCGACAATAACATTGGCCAAAAAAAAGAAAACACGTATAATAATAAAAAATGTAGAATAGGCGACGTTTCGGGCAATGGTCCCCTTTTCATGGCATTTATTTGAAAATTGTAAAACAAATCCAAAGATGTCTATAATGCACGTATTTGCGTGTTCATATTTGTCTATTATACAAGTCCATGTATGTGGATTATTGTATGTACGTACAGACGTGTTTGTATGCTTTACATAACGCTAAATGTAGACATGCGTTATGTTTGCGTGCGTGCTCATGTGCGTAGCTCTCGTTAGAGTTGGGTGTTTATTTGGGTATGTGGAGAGCGGTGGCGCAGTGGTTAGAAGACTGCACTGTGAACCCGGTGACCCCACAGCTCCATACCCGTTCACGGCCAACACCAGTGACGAATATCTGAACTGGTCCTGGGCCTCCCCTAGATCGACCCAGCCTCAAAAGGAGAAGCTGGTGTATAAACATCACCACTGGGGAGACAAAGGCGGCAGGGTGTAGCGCTGGCCACCCACCCCCTCGTTCTTAATAGGCGCTCGCTATCAGCACAGTTTGTGTAAGGCTATAAGGGGGGGGGGGATATCTTTGCCTTTGTTTTGTTTGTATACAGCACGAGACTGCACGCAGCTTTTGTCAAACGAATTACATCTTTGGTAACTGTGCGCGCGTGCCATTTTTTGTGAAAAAACAACAATAATACTTTAAAAAAATCAGCAATAAACTAAGCCTTGTGGATACGTGTACAGCAGTGTCGTGTGTGCACGTGTTTATGCAAAGCCGTCAACCCATACGATTTACTCCGTATTATTGTACAGGGAAATAGAGTGTTAAAGTCCACAACGGCGTAGAGCCGTTTCAATAGGGGCACCCACAAAAAAATTGTTTTTGTCTATTTGTTTGTGTTTCTACCCTTGCGATGGGATTTTGTGGGATGAACGTTTTAGATGTACGAAGGGCCACCAAGGTCTGAATTAGCGTGTGATTTGGTCGGCGCTGACAAGGTATGTTTATGTAACACTCGACTGGAGACGGAATATAACTGGCCCATCGCAATGGTCGCACAAAGCCACCAACTCACAATTGACGTACAGTACAGTAAACATATCTAAAAACTCAATAACGCTGTAGCCTTAATCTGGAATATATAATAGACGACGTTTCGGGCAAATGTCCCTTCTTCACGGCACACGGATTATTCAGAAATACATCCTGCGTATGTACTACGGTACAGTATATATCTGCGTATGTATACAGTACATTGTGTGTGTGTGTGTTCGAAACGTTGCTGACATAAGTGGCGCTAATCGCGATACGCAGTCACTCACCTATACAGCGGAAGGTGAAACTGCAAGTAATATATTCACCCACTCTTCAATCGAACCAGCGTGGTGAAGTATGGTCAAGCAACCCCCCACCACCACCACCAATGACGATGATGATGACACGGACAAATGGGCTCGGAGGCCTTCATCCAGCAGTGGATTCCTTGCAACAAAGGGCTGCCACAAAAAATATGATGCCGATGACGATTGTGAACTCACGTTAATTATTATCGCGAGGAAGCACACGGAACAACAATAAGAAAGGATCAGCGCAGCAGAAGCAGCAGCAGCAGCTGCTGTGTTGCCGGAAGCTGCAGCACAATAACACGCAGCGTGACGCTGCCCCCTCCACCCCCCCTTTAAAGAACACGAAGCCCCTCCCCCTCACAAGCCACACCCCCCTCATAAGCCCCCCGCCCCTCACAAGACCCCCACTTCACGAGCCCCCCCCCCCCCAAA
>CM025625.2:7350780-7384349 GCA_014621495.2 Entosphenus tridentatus
CTCCCACCTCTCTCTCCCCTCTCATCTCACTCTACTCCCTTCCATGCAACTCTCCTACCTCTCCTCTCATCTCACTCTACTCTCTTCCATGCAACTCTCCGCTCCAGCTGCGAAGGCTTTTTGTTGAAGCCCCCCACCCAGTCGGCTTTTACTCAGTGGTATGACCCTCGGCGTGCATAACGCGTTGTGCATAAATATGCATGGTGCATCAGCGACCTCTATTGAATAGACAGATATTTGATTCTCGATCGTAGACTGTGGGTTGAAGGTTTCCCAAATTGCACGCGCACCAACGCTTACATTCTGAACTTGTTCACAATCGTCGTCCGCCCAACAGTGCCAATTGGGTACACAACAAAGACAAAGGTCACCCCGTATAGCCTCCAACAAACTGTCGGGGCAAGTGCTGCTAGCGAGCGTCTATGAAGGCCGGCACGGCACAAGAGGGTGGCCAACACCACGCCCGGCCGCCTTTGTCTCACCAATGGGTAATGTTTTACACACTGCACCAGGTACCCGTTAAAGGCTAAGTCGACCTAGGGGAGGCCCCAGAACCGGTTCAAATATCCACTATTATTAGCCGTCAACGGGAGTCTAACTCGGGTTGCGGGGTTTGTAAGCGCAGTTGCGTCAACCACGACACCACCGCTCTACTGGGTATGGGGGAGTGTACCACTCGGTAGGTCGCTTATGTGGTGGGGTCAAGTGTGGCTACTTCCCACCTCTTCTGTTCAGCTTGGAAGAGGAGACCAAAATGCCCTCCAGAGCTCCCTCCAGTGGAGGCAATTTCAGGGCTGCCTCTTGACCTCATATTTTTAGGTTGCCTCTGATGTGAGATACATAAGTTTGCCTTGATTTTGGCAGTACCAATTCAAGCGTTGTGTTTAAACGCGTACATCAGTTTGTTCTTATTCGCCAATCCTGGTGACCCGCTCGTGCAACACGTCAAGCCGCGGCACACTTCACACACCTGATAGTTGGTAATCAAAGCCGCACCGCCGAAGGACCCGACCAGAAGGGAGTTTGAGAAACGCCGCGTAATTTGAAGGTGCGGGCCGAGTTTGCCACTCAAATATTTTCCGTAACCCCGCCAGGCTGGCTTGGAGTGGGGGTTATTGGCGTAAGGCACTACCACTAGAATACAATACAAGGTACGCCTATCCGTTATAACAATCCGTAGTTACTGTGCCATACGTTTCTCCGATCGTGGATCACCAACCGCACGACCGCGAGAACAAAACAGGGCGAGATGGACGTTGAGAAACAAGCTCATGTCCAGGAAGAGCGTTCCAGACTGAACGCCCCGTGCAGTATGGGTGGCGGGGGTTGCGTGGAACCCGTTTCGGGTGTAGCCGTCGTGAACATTGTCACACCCGTGAGCAGTGCAAAGTTAGTCCTAGTCGGGGGCCGGCTCGCGAACTTGCGCGTAAAATAACCACGAGCCAGTCGTTTGCGTCAAATTTCTCGTCAAAGATTTGCTTTATTTAATACTACCTGTAAGGTTAAATTGACATGTAATTCGATTACTGATCTGGTTACATAGAAAGGCAAATTACGTTTGTGCTGCTGCTGCGTTGGCAGAGGTGCACGCCGCACAAATAACAATCACACCTCAACACGCTCGCCAATGACAACCCTGCGTGCCCTTAAAAGGACACGAGGTCTTTAACAGGTGACGTTTCGGGCAATGGGCCTTCTTCATGGCACAACAAGGGTGGCATTGACAAATGTGTTGAGTTTTTGTTTTTTGATGACGTAAAAGGTTTGTGTCGCTTCTAATAGATGTATTTGTTTTTTTTTGCGTCTTAAAAATGTGTGTTAAACGAGGTACACCTTTACGGTAATTATTTAAAAACGTCTTTATTCTTCAATTTAAAAGCAGCAGTTTTTTTGTTGTTATAATTTGCATAAACACTTCCCGCACACTCCTCTAGGAATACAGACCGCGTCATCCATCAAGAATTAGGCCCTAAAAATATATAAAATGGTCCCAAAAAAATTTCATTTTCCAAACACACGAAAACTTATGAATGCACTCTTAGGGCCGCCTCGTGCTCTCTTTACAGGGCCTTCAAAACACTTTTCAAGCCACCGTTACATCTCTCGCACCTCTAGAAAAAAAACTCTCACGCGATACAAACTTTAAGGGCTTCGCCAATTGCAATTCTCGGCGGAGGCCACGGTGGTACGCATTTCCACGTTCAATTCGTACAGCGATTGCACGCCGCGTTCAACCCGGCGATCGTCGAACGCTCCCCACGCGATGTAGACACGCGGCTGTTTTCGTTTCGTATTTTTTTGTTTTTCCTCAACGCCCTCTGCGCCAAGCGGGGAGGGGGGAGGTGACATCGTCGGCGTTTATCGAGCGTGTGCGGCATCGCGCGTTGACAATTTTACATTTTAGGACGAAGCGAGACTCGGTTAACCTCGAAGAGACGGGGCGCGACGGCTCGCGACCGGGGGAAAACCCATAAACTAAAGGCGCGGTACGGCATTTCATTCGCGAGGGAATCGCTTTGCAAAGATTTTCGGCGTTTGATTTTTTTGCATTCTTCGTTATCGGAAAGGGATAGGTGCCTATCAATGGATGGATGTCATCGTCGCTCTCCGTTGTTGCGTTGGTGGCAGCGTTGGTGGCGGTGGCGGCGGCGGTGTTGGGGAATGCTTCCTCCTTTGCTTACGACGCGTAGCGGCACTGCACCTTGCCGCGGCCGTGCTCGTTGCGCACGCACGAGCACTCCTTGCGCTGCGCCACGTTGCGGCCCGCGTAGCCGGCGATCGCCTGGCCCACGGCCGCGGCGTCCACGTCGGTGCGCAGTGCGTCCACGCTGAACACGGCTCCTGCACGCAAGCCACATGGATGACACGTGCGTATGTTGAACTTGTTTCGCACCGCACGGAGCCGACCGTGCTAATCGGAGCTGATGGTGGTGACGATGGTATGTCTATGTACGTATGTTGAACTTCTTTCGCACCGTCCGTGGTAATCGGAGGTGCGCGGGAAGGACAACAAACTAAACACAAAAAGCAGTTGGAAAGAAATGAGTTTTCAATATACAGATCTGCTCCTTCCTCCCCGCCGTTACAGCTTTTAGAAAATCCGTTGGGGCAAGTGCCACAAGTTAGCACCTATTAAGGCTGGCACGGCACACGACGGGACGGGTTGCGTGTGGTGCCCGGCCGCCTTTGTCGCCCCAGTGCTGGTGTTTACCCGCAACGCCAGCTGCTCATTTAAGTCCGAGGTGACTTCAGACCGGTGCGGGTATATTCGTCACCGACATTGGCTTCGAGCAGGGAATTGATGGGGCTCGCTTCCCCGGCTTTCGTGGCCGCGGTGCGCCAACCACTGCGCCGCTGCTCCCCACCGCACGGGCGCACGCGGACCCACACGTGCAACGGGAAAGGAGAACTCTCGCGCGAAAACTTCCACCGCTTTCGGCACAGGTGGCGGCTGAACCCTGCATTCGAACGTCGGATCCCAGTGGCCGCCGGCTCATTGCTACGACAACCCAAGTGCTCCCCCACCACCACCCAACCAACGCGGTAACCCCGCCTCCCCCCCCGACCCGGGCGGTCCCATCACATGCGCCGCAGTCGCCCCGTTACCGTTGGTGGAGCGGACGAGCTTGACGTAGTCGCCGCGCGGCAGCGGCACCACCTCGTCATCGCCGCCCGCCCACGGGCCGCCCTTGCCCGAGATTGGCTGCCCGTCGCCGGTCAGGCCCACGAGCGCCGACTTGGCGCCACCGGACTTGCGGAGCGCGCGGTAGTCGCTGAGCACGCTCAGCACGACGCCGTTGCTCTTGAGCAGGTGGTCGACGTCGGCGAGGTCCACGGACGACAGGAAGGATGCCACCTGCTCCCCACCCCACCACGCAACGCGCTCGTTAGGGCGACCGCTCCTTCGGCGGATTTTTACCGCGGTTTTATTTTTGCTGCACAAATGGCGCAGAGAATTCACGGTGAAACTCGGTCGCGTTCGTCATTCAACACTCTTGGCCTCAAAATTAAGAAAATTATAGGCGATGGGCCCTTCTTCATGGCACGTAAAATAATAAAATCAGTTCTTAATAGGAAATTGTATTCATTGCTTGGTTATTACGAATGTTCTTTTGAGTCATACATTACATGTTTTAATAAACAAAATTGAGAGCATCAACCGGTCATACAACAACAACCACCATTCGCGTCACTTTGGCGCTTGTGCCAGGCTATGTGCACTTTGAAGCAACGTGAGCGTCGAAGTCTCACTGGGAGGAGGTCACGGAACAGACCCAGGTGCTATGGGTTCACTGACTGAGATGACCGATGTGAGCAGCTGGTGACCCCTCCACGTTCACTTCAATTACCACTCAACCACGAGTAAAATATTAAACCTGGTCACACACACAAAGACAAAGATCCCCCGTATAGCCTTAACAGACTATTGGGGCAAGTGCTGTTAGCGAGCACCTATGAAGGCCGGCACGGCAAACGAGGGGGTGGGTGGCCAACGCCACGCTCGGCCGCCTTTGTCTCCCCAGTGGTGATCTTTACACACCGCACCAGGTACTCATTTGTGGCTGAGTCAACCGAGGGGAGGCCCAAGACCGGTGTAAATAATCGTCACCGGTGTTGGCCGTGAGCGGGAATCGAACTCTGGCCCGCTGGGTTCGTAGCGCAGCACGCTAACCGCTACACTACCGTTCCACACGTGCACACGTGCACACGCAAGCGCACAAGCACGTGCACCGACGACGAGCACCGACCTGGTCGAACTCGGCCACGAGCACCACGAGGCGCGCCGCCTCGGGCTGGAAGTCGTATCCGGCGGCCGCCACGAGCGCGTCGTACGCCGGCGTGCCGCTGGCCCCCGTGAACTCCAGGCCGCTGAGGGCCCTCTTCATGTTGGTCGCGGACGTCCACACCTCGCCACGCACCGCGTTCACCTGGGCCCGCCCGTCGCTATCCCTGCCACCGAACGTCACCAGGCCGTAGCGCGCGTCCTGCGACGGGGTTGGGGAGGGGTGGGGGGAGGTGGGGTCACGGGGGAGGGGGGAATGGGGGTGGCGGTGTTACGCGTGGAGCTTCGGGGCGATGCGTCGGCTACGGATTGTGGGCGACGCGCGGTTGCGCGTTGGCAGTCGGGTGGATCGGGCGGCGGGGCGGGCAGGCCTGCTGCCACCTGGCGGTATCCGTTCGGCCGAAAGCCACGCTGCTCTTGGTGCGCCGCGGTGGCGAGATGTTAACTACCTCGCCCGGTATGCAGGAGATCGTGGGATCGATCCAGACTCTGATGCCTGCTGCATATTTGGAGTTTGCGTGTTCTTCCCATGGTCGTGTGGATTTTTCTCCGGGTCGTCTGGTTTTCCCCTCCACATTTAGAATCAATGTGCGTTTAGACTATTTGGCCACTGTAAATTTCTATGCGACGATAATCGACTTTGTTGAGCTATCATTTGTGACCAGGACGCTTATGAAAAAGAAGCATATAACTCAGTGAGCCTTACCTGGTGAAATAAAACAAGTTGTTTATAGTTTTAGTTTAGTGCTTTTGAAATGGAAGCGAGAAATTACGCCAGTTTACAATTCTTACCTTGATGCCCTGCGCGGAGAGGCTTTCATCCACTGCCTGCAGCAGCCCCTTGACCTTGGCCTGCTGCAGCTTGTTGCTCTGGTCGATCACGAACAGCACGTCTGCGCTGGGCGCGCCGTTTACCATCCACAGGTCCTGCAGCCTCTTCCTGTTGCAGCGAGCTGCGGGGTGGATCGGGGGAGGGGATGGTTACACGCGTAATGAGACTCGAACGGCTCCCGTCGTGTAGATCCGGTTGACTGTCCGCTGACGCTTCGAGGGCAGAGATATGAAAGTCAAAAGTCGTGACTGCGGTCTGACTGCCATTGATTTTAATACGCCTGCAGCACGACACGCAGTGCATTGTGGGAGCGAACACTATAGCTACATCATGACAACAGGACGTGCCCTGTGGGAGCCGGCTATATTCAGCCAGTGCGTGTCAGAGAACTTCTATTCCCAAGCGGAAATCACACCGCCGCCACCACAGTGAGAGTCGCAGACGTCTTTCACCAAGTGTGTGGCACCTGACAAGAACGACACTCACCGCAGTCATCCGGGTTTGAGAGGTCGATGCCCTTCTGCTCACAGAGCATGCGGTAGGCGGTGGAAGTGGGGCAGATGTCGCTGCCCTTCTGGCACAGGCTCAGGAACTCTGATGGATCCAGCTCTTTGAAGCAGGGGTTGAACGGAGAGCTCGTGTTCATCTTGTCCAGGAGGTGTTTGCACCTGCACCGGCAAACAAAGAGGTAAACACACTTGTATAACCTACAGTTGTAGACGGTGCCGCAGTAGGACTTTTGGATGAGTGGCCGTGGGATTTGAGTGGGTGGCCGTGGGATTTGGGTGGGTGGCTATGGGATTTTGGTGGGTGGCCTTGGGATTTGGGTGGGTGGCTGTGGGATTTCTATGTCTGGCCGTGGGATTTGGGTGGGTGGCCATGGGATTTGGATGGGTGGCTGTGGGATTTGGGTGTGGCTGTGGGTTTTGAGTGGGTGGCTATGGGATTTTGGTGGGTGGCCTTGGGATTTGGGTGGGTGGCTGTGGGATTTCTATGTGTGGCCGTGGGTTTTGGGTGGGTGGCCGTGGGATTTGGATGGGTGGGTGTAGGATTTGGGCGTGTGGCTGTGGGTTTTGAGTGGGTGGCCGTGGGATTTTGGTGGGTGGTATAAATTTTGGATGGCTGGCACGGGCTTGAGTGGGTGACATCTGTGAAAAATAACTCCATAGCTCATCAGATTCCTCCAGTATAAATACATATTCAGATATTTTTATTCTGATTATATAGCTCAGTGAGCCTTACCTGGTAAAATAAAAATTGTTTAGTTTGAGTGAGTCGCATGCGTTTTTTTAAGGGTGGTTATGGGTCTTTGGGTGGGCACAATGGGCTGAGTGTCGTTCCGTCGAGCATCTCACCGTGGCGAGGAAAGCTGCCGGCGGGAGGATGGGACGACGCGCACCGAGGCACACTCGCTCGCTCCCGTCATCTCCCACGAGGAGAAGAACGCTGCCGTGTCCGATGCCTGGAACCCGTTCGAGATCTGCAAAGCGAGCACAGTGGATGCATCATCGTTCGCTGCGTTAACGACTTATTTTCAAAGTTGATCTGTGAGAAGCTGCTGTAGCAGTCGCTATGTTTTATTTCAATCGTACTATCGGCATCACGTCTCACAGGATTCCCACCGAGCAGCGCATCGTCCTGTATGTTACAAAACCCAGTGCTGTACCACCATCTCCTGTACCATCGGCTGACTTTGCCCTGGTTTATATTTTGCTTCATTGCTGAATTTTATTCTGTTTCTTGCGACCCTTCCCGATCGCTTGAGTTATCGCCTGGTTCCCACAAAAATGAACGTGAAACCCATCTCCTGGTTAACATTGCCGCCCGAGCCTATGACACCCGCTATCGCCAGGCGGCCTCCACAACCAATTACAGAGCCGTGCTCCGAGCCCCTGCTTAGCTTCTGACGCTTCGACGATATCGTGCCTGATGTGAGTTCTCTGCTGTAAATCGCTTTTGAGCAACGACAAAACACCACTCTCGGGCAGGAGGGGCGAGCGTGGGGGGGGGGCACTATCGCGGCCACCGCCTTACCATCATGTCGGTGGTCGGCTCGTGGTCGTTGGTGCCCAGCAGGCCCAAGGTGCGCCCGTGGTACCAGCCGCTGAGCTCGAAGAGGAAGGTGCGGCGCACCGTGTCAATGCGCACGCTCGCCCCTGCGCTCGTCTCCACCAGCACGAGGTCGCCCTCGCGGGTGACGCTCACGCCGGACGTCCCGTCGACGTACGGGATGTTGATCTTGTTGGACGGCGCTGCGGGGGTACGCGGGCGCCAGCGGCAAGAGGGTGGGATGGGGGGGGGGGGCAGCGATGTTGAATACCGCAAGGGACCGGCGCACATAGGCAGACGGACGAGCAGTTTCCACAGAGTCATGTGACTCGTTGATATTCCCCAGAGGCGAGCTCTTATCACAGTGACTCACGACCAATCCTGCAGCTCTCTGGGAGGAGGGCGTTTTTGGGCCCTGTGTCAGTTTACTGCGTTCGACTCTGGGCGAATTGTCGATATGTCGACAATGCAGGTGGTGTGTCATTGCAAGGCGAGCAGCCAGTAGCCAAACTGGGGTGACGGTGAGGTCCAGAAAGCTGACAAGATCCCCCCATGTAGCCTACACAGACTGTTGGATCAAGCGCTGCTAGCGAGCACCTATTAAAACTAGCACGGCGCACAAGGGGGAGGCAGCGGCGTGGCCAAGGCCAACGCCCACCTTTATCTCCCCGGCGCTGATGTTTACACACCGGGGTACATATTTAAGGATGAGTCGACCTCGGGAAGGCTCGGGACCGGCTCAGATATCTGTCACTGGTTGGCCTCGCCAGGGTTTCCGCAGCGAAGCGCGCTAGCCGCTGCGCCGCCACTCTCCGCGATTGCGCGCGGCGACGACTTCCGGTGACGTACTGTCGATGGAGACGGTGCCGGCGGAGGTCATGTAGAGGACGATGGTTGGCAGGCGCAGGGCGATGAAGCCCTGCAGCTTGACGAGGGTGAAGTTCTGGTCGAGGAAGTCGTGCGCCAGCAGGAACGCGCAGCGGCCGCCCGGCAGCTGCGGGGTCTCGACCACTCGGCCGTCGAACGTCACCATGTAGTCGCCGTCAGCAAAGACCATGGCCGACGCTGATGGTGGGCAGAGAGGGGATGCATGGGGCAGGGGTTGTTCGCAGATAGGAGGATGAGAATCAGATTTAAACGATTACGTTTTTTCTATCTTTCATTACCTACACCGAGGACATCGCCGTGCCTCATCTCGGGGGCCAACTCGCAGGCCATTTACCACAACCCCTCGATCGGCACCACCGGTCGGTCGCCCTTCCAAGCACCACCCCAGCCTCGCTCCTCGATGAGGCTACACGATCTGACCATGGCCAGATTCTGATATCGCTGGGTGCCGTAAGCGACGCCAAGCAGAAGAGGCCCCCATCGAGGAATTCCGTTTTTTTGTACCTGTTGAACATTTGAACTTATCTTGATAATACTAAATGTATATGTTTTTACGTATTTAGAGGCCCTCGCTTGTAGCTCGCTTAGCCTAGGCCTAGATCCAGTCCTGAGTCTGCCGTAGATGGGGGAACCGACCCGTTCAGGCCGATTCTTTTTTTGCTCGCAGACAAATGGGAGCCGGGCTGAGGACGCATGGGGAACGCTCCTCCATACGCGGCGCTGTGGCTCCTCCACTCGCTCGCTAGCGCGCGGTTTACCTTTGAACGGGGGAAAGTCGTCCAGCGTGGGCAGGCCTATGTAGACGGTGGGGTCCATCGCGAACCACAGCGCGTTGTCAACGATCGCCTGTTCACAGACAAGCGGGCGTACGGGAGTGACGGGGGGAAGCGGGGGACGGGCGGGGGAATACGAGTGATCGTCTGTACACACGCTCTCGGGGTACAAAACGGGAATGCCACGACCGCAAGAGGTCACTGGTTCCGATGGTGCAAGTATCTTGAATCCCACCCAGCAGTACGTATATATATGTATTTTTACGCGCGTATAGATGCGTGCACCCCAATTGGTCGATCAGCAAGTCATGTGCGGTGGGGATAAAGTGTGGGGACTCGCAAATCTTCCCAAGATGTCCGGCCGGCGTGGAAGAGTAGGCCAAAATCTAGAGCATCCCAACTGCTGACGACGTGTGCAGTAAAACGGTTGACTAGTTAGCCACCCCTATCCCCGACCAGGATGACCCTAGTCTGACCGGTCATGGCACGGCTGGCTTTTCCCATTAGCAAGTGGCATGAGTGAGCATTTGCAGGGCTGTTCCTTTACCTCGTTATATATTTTTACATTGGCCTGCGTGATGGCAGATACAGTAGTCGAATTTGTATTTTATTTTGGCAGTATGTACCAATTACAGCTTTGTGTTAAACGCGTACACTAAACCATGTTTCTAGTTAATGCGTAAATTAATTTGTATATGAACGGAAGCTGCATGGGTGCAGCTTTTGTTCGTGTACGAATCAAGCTACTGCACTCTTCGCGCGCCTGATAGTTGGTAATCAAAGGTGGGACTGCACCTGATCCCTGTGCGGTATCGATCGAGGAGGGGGTCGCTCACCTTCGCATCGTTCACTCCCTGGCGCAGCTTGGGGATGGCGTCCTCCATGGTCTTCTCGAGGACGGCCAGGTTTGCGCTAATGAGCGCGCGCGTCTGCGCCAGCCGCTCGTTGATGATCTGCCGCCCGATGGCCACCGTGCTGTTGATGCCGCTCATCGCCTCGTCCCTGAGGCGGGGCAGCTCGTCGAACGAGCGCCACGACACGACGCCCTGGGGCAGCCGGAGCGACAGGCGGCCGGGCCGCACCACCGCGTAGTCGGCGAGGGCGCCTGAGACGGCGCGCGGCAGCCGGCGCAGGAACTCGACGAGCGAGCGGGCGAGGCCGGCGTAGCGCTCGAGGGACGAGTCAAGGGCTCGCGACGCCCGCTCCATCAGCCCGTCGTAGGACTCGGCGAAGCGCTTGTACGCCTCCCGGATTCGCTCGCGTGCCTCGGCCGAGAGCCGCGCCACCCGGTCGCCGGCGCTCGCCGACACCTCGCCCAGCTTGGCCGTGATGGCCACGACGAAGCGCTCGAACGCACGCTTGGCCTGCGCCGACAGCTCCATCGCCTTGGCGCCCATCTTCTCCGGGCGGTCCAGGTTGACGGCGCTGGCGACCTCGGTCAGCTCGAATGCCAGCTTTTGCACGAGCGACAGGCCGTCCTGGTAGTACTTGGGTCCCATCTGGTGGAAGTAGTCGAGGACGGTCCGGACGAGTGCTACCGCGCGCTCCTCCACCTCCCAGTACTTGAGGTTCAAGTCCAGTGCGGTGCCCTCGAGGTACTTGCGCTGAATGGTGCGGGCGGTTTCCACAATGGCGTTGTAGTAGCGGTTGAGCTCGTCGAGCGCTACCTTCACGGCGTCGCCAATCAAGACGAAGAACTCCCGCGTCATGTGCTGGATGTAGCGCATCTGTTCCGTGTCACGCAGGCTCAGCATGGCCCTCGAGGCGCCGGCGGCATAGTCGTAGTTGACGGCAGAGGAGTACGCGCGCTTCGCGTCGTCCGCGAGGGAGCTCGCCTTGGAGTAAGCGTCGCGGTACGCGGCCTTCACGTCCAGGCTCTGGTAGGCCAGCGCGGCGCGGTCCGCCAAGTACTCAATATAGCTGTCCAACGCCGCCGTCAGGTCGGAGCCCTTCACCAGTTGGCCCGTGAACGGCTCGCGGAACTCGAGTTGGTCCAACTGCAAGTGCAGGTTGTGGTACGCGACGCGCAGCGCCTGGAGGATGGCCTCCCCGGCTTCGGTGGTGACCTGCAGCGCGGAGCTGAAGAGGCGCTCCACCGTGTAGTACTTGTTGGAGCCGGCGATCTGAAGCCGCGTCTGCTTCAGCCACTTGGCGAAGACCTCCAGGGCTTCACTGGCCTTTTCGAAGCCGTCCTTCAGGCCTGCGTCGATCCTCGCGACGAGGTCCGACGCCCTCTTAGCCAGCTGCCGCAGCGACGGGCGGATGCCCTCCTGGATGTTGCGGATGGCGGTCATGAGGTTGAGTTGCATCTGCTCGGCGAAGACCCCCACCTTGTCCAAGAGCTCCTGGATGAGGCTGCGTAATCTATCGGGAATGGGCCCCACCACTTCCGTGGCCCTGAGGATCGCCGAGCGCAGATTTTCCTTGGAGGCGTCGAGTGACTCCTGTGCCCGTGATGGGAACTCCTCCAGTGTGAGTCCCAGGTGCTCCGTGTGGTACCTGGGGTTTTGGGGACGTGTGGAGAGGGGTGGCAGGGGCGACCACTCGTTACTCGCCGTGGCGGGCGTTCTCGTATCGCTAAGGGAGGTGCGGACTGGCAGTCACGCACTTTTTTCCATGGCACCGATTCACAATGCTGCGCATGTTGCAGAAGGGTGTTCTGGCAATTGTTGGGTGTTCCTTGTTTTGCAATCAGAGTGTTTCATGTGCTCGGTGCGTTGCGTACGGAGTGTTTCATGTGTTCCTTGTGTTCTGCATGGAGTGTTCTGGTGAGCGGGTGTTCTGGTTGGGGGTGTTCCGGTTGGGGTGTTCTGGTTGGGGGTGTTCCGGGCGTGAGGGTGTTCCGGGCGACTCCCCGGGCGACGTACTTGTCGACGACGCTGTAGAGGCTGCGGGCGGCGCGGGGTGCGCTGCGGCGCACCAGGGTGGCGGCGTCGTGAGCCATGCCCCCCTTCCAGTGCGACTCCACGCCCAGGATGTCGGGGGTGTTCAGTGACAGCGTAAGCAGCGCCAGCTGCACGTCCGACTCCGGCGACGCCTGTCCGCCGCACGGCACGAGGGGCGATCACCGTCAGCGGCGGCACAATAACGGCCACGTCACAGACGCTCAGCGATCGCCATCGCAAACGAAGGGTAGCAGTCATTTGCGCGTGTCCGCGGTTTCCGTAACGCTTCTCTGACACACGCACGTCCTCGGAATTGTGTTTAATTAGCGACGCCCAGATGGGCAGCTTGATAAGACAGATGGACCGACGAACAGACAGACAGACAGATGAACGGACAGATAGATGGATTGACGGATGGATGGACTGACAGACTGACAAACGGATGGACAGACAGACGGGTGGATAGATGGACGGACAGACACACGGACGGAGCGAATGAATTGGTGGGTGTGTCGAGGCAGGTGGGGGGCTCACCGTGTCACGGGCGTACACCTGCGCACTCAGCACCTGCGGGCTCTGCCTCTCGGCCACAAAGCCCAGGAAGCCGAGCGAGGGCGACGACATGGACATGCGCGCTCGCGCGTTGCCGTAGCTCAGGCGCATGCTCGCGTCCGTCAGAGAGGGACTCAGCACATCGATGGTCGCCTCGTACATCTCACTGCATTCAGCGCAAACCATTCCCGGCATGGGTGGGTGCTCGAGCGATTATAGACAGGTGGGCGGGTGAGTGGGTGAGTGAATAGACTGGCGGGTGAATTGGTGAGTGGGTGGGTGAGTGATTCGATGGGTGGGTGCGTGAGTGAGTGATTGGGTGAGTGTTTAGATGGGTGGGTGAGTGGGTAACTAAATAGATAGGTGGGCGAATGATTGGGTAGGTGGGTGAGTGATCAGACGGGTGGGTGAAGGAGTATGTGAGCGATTTCTGGGTGAATTAGTGAATTAGCCTGCGTTCGGCAATATAAGCGCACGGTTGTGGGCGACTTAGCAATCTTGTTAACCGCAAGCATTTCATTCGATTGGCCATAAACCACACCACAACACACATTTCCGAACTCACTGCACGACCGCGCTGTAGCGGGCAGTCTTTACTTTACACTTGACTTGACTCAGCACGTGCGCCATGGAGGCCGCTCACTGATCTTGCATTAACATGCTAATTTTCACCGGGCAGCCCTTTGATTGGTGGAAAAGCAACCACCATCGTGGTTGCTGCCCACCACTTACATTAACATTAGCTGCTGACATTTGGGCAATGCCAATTTCAAACCTTTATCAATTGATTGCCTTTAGAAGCTAACCCCCTTCTCCTGATGACGACCGCTTGTGTTGCGATAGAAACGTTATAGTTTTTCAACGGTTTTACTTAACTTGATTCCTCTGTCGTGGTCAAATCTTGTAATCATAATTTCGTCCACTTCCCGTTGTCCAATCAATTCCACATTTTGCACACGTACTCAGATCCGTGACAATGCATGCCAGCATCAAAATCGGCATCAATTAATCAATTAACTGTAAAGCAATTTACATTTAATATGGACGTCAAAAACGTTGCGGTCCCTAAGCTGTGGAATTGGCTCACAAAAAAAGCAGGCGCCATTGACGTACTTTTCGACCATGCGTTAAACGATGTTATTGATAAAAACGTTGTTTTAAAAAACCTTTTTTAAAGGAGTTTATTTGTTATTTTCTATGAACGTATCTACGTGACTTTACCGTAACACCCAAAGAATATAGCCTTCACACTTTCAACGTGCGGCTGGGAGAAACCGTGCGGCGTCAAACCTGGTGTCGCTGTCAGAGAAGGTCAGGACTTCCAGGAACTCTACGGTGAGCTCGGGGTGGGAGAGGCTCGCTTGAGTTCTCATCTCACTGCCATCCTCCTTGGGCGAGATCTTGGACTTGACTGCGAACGGCAGAAATAAATACATTGTGAAAGATGCATCAGCGACGCCTCCCTGCCAGGGGGCATGTCGCAACGATCGATGGTGGCTGCTTCGTTGGGAGGCCTTCATCCAGTGGCAGATTGACTACTACTGACTACGACACCATACGTATGTTGGAACTTCTTCCGCATCATATGTAGCCAACCGTGATAATCGGAACATGCGGGAAATGACCATTCGTATTTTTTATATACCAAAGGTATAATACATTTATGATTCTTTTTGTTTCAGACGTTAATTAATATTTTTACTTGTGATATAAGAAAAAAGGTAAACTATCCGGATTAAACTACCTTAACCCTAAGATCTAAATGCCCTAAAAAAAACCTTATACCTGTAGATGCGTTTAAAATGTTTTTTTTAATACGTTCTGGTAAGATGAATAATTTTGTATTCCTGGTATTGAGAGAGATAAGTGAATGCGTTTTGCCACCAGGGGTGCCGGGCGGGGGGTGGCTGGGTGGTCAGGTGAAATGTTTAATTCTGTCGAGTGGTCCACGGTGCTAAAACTATTTTGAGAAACACCACTCCAGTGGAGGCCCTCACACTTGAGGGGCTCTCTAAGAGGTCCAGTGGAGGCCCCTTCCACCAGCAGTGGCATGAGCGAGCAACTGCAGGGGCTGTGCCTTGACCCTGTTACGTATTTCCACATTGGCTCTATTGCAATACGGTGTGAAAGCGACGATGGGATTTGTGCTGGACGTGCGGCGGTGCGTGCCGCTCAAATCCACCGCCGCTCGACCGCCGCTCCTCCTCCTCACCATCCACGTCGAACTCCAGGAAGCGCAGCGTGGAGCTGGCCGTGGCGTCGATGATGAGCAATGCGTCGGGGTCCTCTCCGGCGAACGAGCTGTACGAGCACGTCACGTTGTAGACGGGCGACTGCACCTTGGCGCTGCCGACGAGGCTGCCGAACGCCGGCAGCGTCACCGCCGTGGGCAGTGCCAGCCGCAGGGCCGGCACCTCCATGCTCACGGCCGGCAGCATGAGGGTCGGCAGCTCGAAGTTGGCGACGTACGAAAACACGTCGTCAAGCCTGAGCACGTAGCGTGGGGAGTCCAGGCCGATGAACGAGAAGGCCGGGATGTTGAGCTCCTTGGGTAGCGTGAAGCTCGGGAATTCCACACGGAAGGCGGGCACCATGAGCTGGAAGTAGGGCACCTTGTAGTCCTCCATGGCCACGTACTCGAGAGTCACGTCCAGCTGGGGCATCGGTATTCTGGGCAGTGCAGGTAATTCGAACGCGAAGGAGGGCACTTTGAGCATCTTCGGCACCTGGATGTTGCGCAGGTCAACTCTGTACGGTGGCACCATGATGCTAGTGAATGGTACTCGGAATGACTGCGTCACGAACACAGTGGGCAAGGTGATGTCCCACATGCGCACCGTGTACGCGGGCACATACACGTCAAAGAGGGGCACGCGGAATGTGGGCACCGTGAATTCCTCGGGGAAGTCGAACAGCGCCGCCAGGTTGTCGAGGTCGATGGTGTATGGCCCAAGGGACATCTCGATGAATGGCACGCGGAACGCTGGGATGTTGATGAACGTGGGCGGTCCGGCGACTACACTGTCGAACACGTCCCTCAGCACGGCCTGGATGGCCGCGGGTATCAGCTTTACGAACTCGGGCACCCTCAGGCGAATCTCCGGGATGCTGACCTTGTAGCCGTTGCCCTCGGACATCACAGGCAGTGCCAGCACATAGCCGTTGAGGTTCTTGGTGTACTCCACCGACGAGGCGGCCCGGAGCACCTGCACATCATGGGTCTTTGTCGTCACGTCCATCTTGAGCACATCCCACAGGCTGCGGCCGTACACGGGCAGCACGACACCCTTGAGGAAGGCGGCGTGGCCCTGCAGTGACGCGTCGACGCTGCAGCGTGCGCGTGCACGCTCGTTGGAGAGCGCTGCCTCGTGTGCGTACGCGACGCTGCCCAGCTGTGCCTCGCCCGTCCACGCCAGCTGCTGCTTCTCTGTGCTCATGGCCAGGCTCAGGGACTGCTTAGAGGCGGCCTTGGGCACCAGGCTGCTGCCCTGGCTTGCCTCGCCCTTGGCGAGGCCCTTGAGCTCCCACTGCACGAACTCGAGACGCGCCTCGGTGCTCTGCGTGCCCTGCGTGCTGAAGGTGCCGGCGCCACGCAGCTGGTTGCGCCCCATGTGCTTGGCGATGGCATAGAGCCGCAGCGGCGACATCTCCAGGTCAGCTTCCTGCTTGCCGCTGATGTCCCACGCGAGTCCCGAGGCGTGCGCCGCCTTGCTCTGCGCTTCGTTGCGCAGGGCTGAGCGCACGCCGCGCTGGTCCACGTACAGGTTGGCCATGTTGTCCAACTTGCAGGAGAAGGTGTTCGCCGATGAGCTCTGCTTGAACTGCGTCGCGCCGGCCAAGTTCGAGTCGAGCGAGAGGCTGAGCCACGTCACCTCCGCCGTGCCATTGTGCTCCAGCTTGCCACTCAGGTCCGCCTCCAGCTCGAGCGCCGTCACCTTGTAGGAGAGCACGTGGCGCACTCGCACATGTGGCCGCTGCCTCGTGCTGGCATTCACCGCCTGCTTGAAATCGACGCGCAGGTACGGCATGTC
This sequence comes from Entosphenus tridentatus, assembly GCA_014621495.2. NCBI lineage: Eukaryota > Metazoa > Chordata > Hyperoartia > Petromyzontiformes > Petromyzontidae > Entosphenus > Entosphenus tridentatus. Next base: position 7,367,574 of record CM025625.2, read on the forward strand.
CACCTTCACCGCCGTGTCAGATGTGAGCTCGCCGACGCGCTTATTCACCACGGCGACGCCGCTGTGGGACACCTGCGCCGCACGGTGGGAGAGCGCGAGCGCCGTCGATAGCTTGATGCCGCGCTTGCGCGACAGCGTCGCCGCAGCGCTCAGCTCGCTGTTCAGGAGGGTGTGCTCCGACGCGGACGACGCCGACAGCTTGGCGACGATGTCGCTCTGGTTGTACACGCCCGAGTTGATGGTGACGGCGACGGCAGAGCACCGGAAGGTGAAGTCGTACGTCAGGTTGCCCATGGCCGGCAGGTGCAGCGCCGTCGGAAGCGCGCGCAGGCTGATCTCCGGTAGGGATAGCCGGCGTAGCGCCCCGGGGATCTTCATTGGAGGTAGGTTCACCCTGGGCAGCGACAGCTCGTACGATGGCACGCGGTAGCCAACGAGGGGCAGGTAGACACGCGGGGTGCGGTACGACTGCGCAACCAGGATGCTCATGTCCGGGAGCTCCACCGTGTAGGGCGACACCTCCATGTTGAGCAGTGGCACGGTGAAACCTGGCACGGTGAATCGCTTCGGCACGTTGTCGGCGCCCATCGCGCGTGTGTCGTCGTAGGCTTCGCGTGCCCATTGCAGCGTCGCGTCGCGGTAGCGCTCAAACGCCGCGTTGGCAACATGGCGGTAGCGCTCGACAGCATAATGCAGCGCTGGCACAAGCGGCAGACGCACTGTGTGCCACTCCTTGTTCTTGGCGTACTGCAGCTGCGCGGTCACATTAAGCGTTTGCTGCGGCGTCCTAAGCAGCGCCCCCAGGCCTGTGCGCTCCCAGATCTGGAAGTTGCGCACCTCGGGCGTGCGGTAGTTGGTGTACGGCAGGAGGATGGATGGGAGGCTGACCTCTTTGCGGAGGAACTCCAGGTTGGCATTGCCGCTCACGGAGATGCGCGCCCCAGCGCGCTCCACGTTGTTGTCCACAGACGCATCGTGGAGGTAGCGGTACTGGTTGAAGTCGCTGCCGAACGTCCAGTCGGCATGCTGCGCATCCGGTGCCAGTGACACCGTGAAGTTGTTGACCACCTCGACCTTAGCGGAGAGGCGCAGCGGCAGCTGCAGCTTCCCACCGCCCAACGTATTGGAGGTGAGCAGCAGCTGGAAAGGCTCGGCATGGAACGTCGTCGCGCTCGTCATTTTTCCGGAAGTCAGCTTGTTGCCCACGGCCGAGTGGCGGACGGTCACATCGACCCGCAGACCCTGCACCTTGGCGTTCACCTGCACGCTGCCACGCCCCACGCCAGTCAGCGCGGTGTCGCCATTGTGTGCGTACACCACGCGGTCAAATGGCACCACCTCGAGGGTCGCCTCGTGCTTGAGCGAGCCAAACTTTTCCACCGAGTCCACCTTGCCAGAGAGCAGCAGCACCACGCCGTCGACGCGCAGCCGCGCCTCCGCCTTGTGCATGCCCTCGTGGGATGCGCCGTACACCGTGCCCTGCGCCTCGCCCGTCGTCACCACGTCCGCCTCCAGCTTCGCCCCCTGCACCATGAGCTTCGCCGTGCTCCGCACATTCATCGAGCCGGCGGTGCCCGCCGCGGGCACGTCCAGGACGTGGCGGTAGCTGCCCGTCGCCTCCCAGGTGACAGCGCGGTTCAGCGTGAAGGTCACCACAGAGTTCGCCTCGCCGGTGTAGGGTGCCGACTTAGCCGATGCCTGCGTGTTGAACTGGGCCGTCGCTCCCGAGCGGTCGACGGTCACGTCCGAGCTGTGCGTCAGGCCGCAGAGGTCATGCGTCAGCTTGGCGTTGGCGCTCAGCTCCAGCCGCTGGAGCCGCGGTGCGGAGAGCCGTGCCTCCGTGCTCACGGCGAACGCAAGGAGGCTCGACGTGGATGTAGCCTGCGCGTTGGCAAACGAGCGCAGGGCCGGCGAGCCGTACACTTCTGTGGAATTGTGGAGTCCCGCGGTTGCAGTGAGCGTGTAGAATGGCGACATGACCTTGAGGTTGGCGTTCAGCTTGCCCAGCGCTGGCAGCTGCATCTCGTGAGGGATGCGCGGCAGCTGGAACTCGGGCATCTTGATGAACTTGACGTCGTCCAGGTTCAGCTGGGGCAAGTTGAACTCTGGCATATGGATTTCAGGGAAATGGAATTCTGGCACCACCAGGTACTTCTCGAAGGGGATGTCATTGAGCGTCAGCTCTCCCATCTGTGCCGTGGAGTCTTGGATTGCCCTGTGGACCGTGGCCATGTCCATGTTGCGGATTTTGTCGAGGAACTCGATGATTTGCTGCTTGATTTTCTGAAAGTCGATGGTGATCGGCTCGACATGGAACTTGCCCAGGAATGTGAAGGCCGGTAAGGAGATGCGAGTCGGCATCTCGATGGAAGACAGCGTCTTCAGGTCGATGAGGTCCGGCGAGAGGTAAAGGCTGGTGAACGGCACGATGAGTGGCGGCGTGTAGATATATGTCGAGATCTGCATCCTGCGCAGGGCTCTGAGGCTTACTTCGGTCCTGTGGAACACGTGTCCGAAGAGCTTGAACCGTGGGATGACGAAGCCTTCCTCGAGGTAGCGGAGGATTTTCTGGATGACCTCCTGGATGTCGAGGCTCACGGCCAGGGTGTTGAGCTGCTCGACCGCATCTGTCACCGCCGCGTTGATGTCGAACTCGGCGATGGAGCGGGCGACGTCCGAGATGGAGGCGGTGGCTCCCTTCCAGAACTTCTGCATCTCAGCTTGGATGTCGGTCTCCTCCATCCTAAAACGGACGTACTCGACGTACTCCAGGACCCAGTTGGCCACCTGGCGAACGGCGGGTATCTCAAAGAGCGCCGAGATACAGTCAGTGACATAGGCCTCCACGTCACGCATGGAGAACGATTGCATGTAGCCAGAGAGGTAACTGGACACCGTGTTCACTCGCTCTCTCAGTTGCTGCACCCTCTCGGGGATGTTGAACTCCTGCAGTTGGTTGTTCACCATCGCCGTCTGCTCCCGAAGCCACAAGTTGGCCGTGACCACGAACTGGTTATAGTCAAAGCTCTCGACATGCTCCAGGGCAACCTTCAGGAACTCGTTGAGACTCTTGATGAAGGCCGGGTAGTCCATGGACGTGAGCTTCTGGCTGATGCTGTTGACCGCCTGGCTCAGCTTCTCAAGGTAGCCCTTCAAATCGATGGCTTTCATGTCATGCACCATCCTCTGGGCCTTCGCACTAAACTGGTATTCTAAATCCAAGCCCACCAGAGTGTCCCTGATGATGTTCAGATTCTCAGAAACATCGTAGTTCTCGACGAACTGCATCAAATTCTTCTTGCCATTCTGCACCATCTCCCGCACCCTGTATGTGGTCATGAAGTTCTCCAGGTAGGTGGCGATCTTCTCCATCGTCTTCTGCATCTCCACGAAGATCACTTGCTCCATTCGGGCTAGGACTTCACGCACGTTGACTGACCTGATCGCCTCCTGGATTTGCCGTGCCGCCCGATCGATGTCGAACCGCTGCAGCCACTGCTTGAGGTCATCGAGAGCCTGGATCACCTTTTCCCGCATGTATCTCTCTCTGCTCGTCAGTTCAGAGAGGTCCGTGTTCCTGACGTCGTCCATCAGCTCCTCGATAGCCTTCATCAGGGTGTCTGTGAACCCATACTCGCGATCAAACTCCTTAACCCTCCGTACTGCCTGCTCGATGTACAACTGAATGCTTTCCTTCACTTTGTCGCTGTCGAGTGCGGACAGTGGGTAGAAGAGCACTCTCTTGACCCAGGATGCCACGTTTCTGGAGAAGTGACGGAAGCTTTCCATCAGTTCTTGGGTGGAATAGTCGCGGGGGTCATAGTTCTGGAGGGCCAGCAGGAGCTGCCCCTGTACATGCTTCACCTTGTTCTTCAGCTCCAGCTGGTCAATCGCATTGTTAATCTTGCCCGGGATCTCGTCCAGCACCCTCTGGTACTGCTGGTAGTAACGCTGGATCTCCTGACGCGTCAGCGAGTACCTCATGTTGTCCAGGACGGCGCGGATGCAATTGCGCAGCTGCTCGTAGAGTGCGGGCAGGCTCTCCACGAACGGGATGCTGATGACGTGGACATCCTGGTTCTTGTCGTAGCTCACCGATGCCTGCACGCTGAAGTCCTGTGGGTTCCTGATGACAGCGCGGTCCAGGCCGAGGCTGGAGATGACGTTGTAGCTTCGGGCGGGCCGTGCTACGTTGAGGAATGGCAGCATCAGCGCAGGCGTCTGGAAGTTGATGTCGAGGAAGCCCAGGTTGACCGTCGACTGCGCGCTCAGCTTGGCGCCCACACTGAGCGGGTCGTTCTGCGCCTCCAGCTTCTGCACGTACCGGTTGTCATTAAGCTCGGCCGTCAGCTCCCAGTCAGCGCTTTGCTCCGTCGGGTTAACCTGCGTGCCCAGCTTGTGGCGCAGTAACGACACGTGGCTGCCACCCGCGACGTCGTGCTGCGTCGATCCGCGGTACTCGTTGGAGAGCACCAGAGCGAGCGGCTCAGCCTGCACGAAGAACTTGTTGGATAGGCTGCCCATGTGCTCGCCGTAGGCGCTGAGGCTGCCCTGGGAGTCGGTGATGACCTCGAGGCTGAGCGAGTACGGCAGCGCCGCCCCGCGCGCCACGTTCGAGAACTTGAGCGCCGGCGTTTCGCACGTCGTGGTTGCGCCCACCTTGCCAGCGAGCCCGGCGAACTCCAGGCTGAGCTGGTTCTGCAGCTTGCCACCATTGAGGTTCGCGACGGTGTCGAAGGAGGCTGAGCCGGCCAAGTCGGCATAGCCCAGCTTGTATGTGTGCCGCACCTCATTGCCGGAGAAGTCGCCGGATGCGGAGCCGCTCACCGACGCAGTGAGGAAGCCGGCCTTGGCTGCCACCTGGTTGGAGAAGGAGGCGCCGAGAACCTTTACCTCATCGACGGCGGTGAGGTCGACGGACCACGGCGCGACCTTGAGGTTACAGCCGTGGTCGACCTTGTTCTCGGCGTAGGAGGCCACGGTCTTGGTGACAAAGCTCAGGCCTGCCCTGTTCAGCTCGAAGTTGACCGTGCTGCTTGAGTCCGTCTCCAGGATCTGCCCGGAGTAGGCACTGACGAGGACCAGGCCGCCTCCGTCGAGCCTCCCCTCTGCGTTGTGCTGCACCTTGCTGCCCACCGCCCGTCCCACGGTGTTCGTGGCGACCTTGAGGCCCGACGCACGGGCGCTGCCCTCCGCAGTGGTCTCCAGCATGACACGGCCGCTCGTTACCACGGCGTTGGCACTGCCCCCGGCGCCGGCCGCGTCCACGACGAGCGATGCTTTGTAGGCGGCACGGCCGGGCGCACCGGCGAGGCTCGTCTCCACCGACACTTCCAGGCCCTCGGCTGTCACGCCGGCCGTGAGCATGTGGTCAAAGCGGCCGCGCGCGCACTCAGCCTTGTTCTCCGTGCTGAGCCTGAGGGCGCCGGTGGCATACGCGGCGTCCAGCTTGCTCGTCACGCCTACGCCGCCGAAAAGCCCGTCAGTCTGCCCGGAGAACGATGCACGTTCCTTGCCCGCGTCAAAGGTGGATGCGTGCGTAAAGGAGGAGCCCAGCAGGCGGCCCCGGAGCGTGTCCTGCATATGGAACAAGCGGCCGTCCCACATCACGCTCAGCACGTTGGTGACGTTCTCCTGTCGGAAGGCCAGTTCCGTGCGCACGGCCAGCTTGTCTGCGCTCAGCCCCGATTGCAGCTCAACGCGGTTGCGCGATACGAGGTCCGCGCCGACGGTCAGATCGTTCGACGCCACCATCGAGTAGCGCGACCCGTCGTAGTCGCTGCGCCAGGTCGCCGCCAGCGAGTGGAAGGCGGAGTCGACACGGAGCTCGCCATTGAGCATGTGGTCGCGCGTCTGGAAGTTGACGGTGCCCGACGACGACGATGCCACCTTGGCGTGGATGCCCCGAGGCAGTTCGGCGCTGGCGGCCAGCTCGCCGGTGAAGGACGATTGGGTGGCATCCCCAGTCGCGGACGCGACGACGTTGGCGGTGGTGGTCAGCAGGCCCGTGGCGACACGGTTGGTGAACTCGGTCTTGACGTTCAGGCCCTCGCTCATGTCCGCGGTGCTCTTGTAGCTGGTGGTCAGGTTCAGCAGCTGGCTGGTGATGGTGTTGTCCGTGCGGATCTCGAACGCGCTCCAGTGCTTTTGTGACATTGCCGTGTAGCCTGCAGAAACACGTCACAAAAAGCCGCGTCGCTCCAACCCTCGAATCACCGCACTGGTTCCCAATCCATACCCGCATCACGGTGGCGAGATGTTAACTTCCTCACCTGGTATACAGGAGGTCGTGGGTTCAATCCCTACCCTGAAGCCTATATATTTGGAGTTTGCGTATCTCTCTCCCCATGGTCGTGTGGATTTTTCTCTCATTCCCTCCACATTTAGAAACGTGCATTTAGAGTATTTCGTAAGCCACTTCGTTTAACTATTATTTGTGGCCCGGCCGCTTCTGGGCCTTACCTGCTAAAATAAAAAAAATAGTTTATAGTTTTAACTACAAGAAGGCCCTCGCTATCTTCAAGATTGCCCGTGGATGCACCGCTGCTCGTCTCACTCTACTCCCCTTCACGTTGTCTCCACTCCAGAAACCAAGGCCCTATGTCAGAACCCTCTGTTTACCGCCACTCAATGGGAGGTTGCCTCCTCTGCTTTTGCACCCACGGTCTGGAAGTCCCTCCCCACCCCCCGACAATCCTTGCTGCCAATTCCCAGCAATTGAATTGTCCAAGATCAGGACTTTCATCTATGAATTGATTCACATATAATAGTGATGAGAATAATCATATGTATATCCTTGTTTTAAGAGGCTGCTCGTGACTGCACAGGCTCCACTGTTTCACGGGCCCCACTGTTTCACAGGTCCCACTGCATTTGGACGCATATTATAAATAAATAAATATATTTATTGTAACGTCACGGTGCCGCTATCATCGAACGAGTGGCGTGGGCGGTACTCGCGTTAAACCGGCGGTCTAGGGTTCCTGTTCTGACAACGGAGCAGAGGGAGCAAAGGTGTCTTGCGTCGTGCCTGCGTTTAGATCGCCCTGCCACTCGAGCGACCGGGCAACTGCCCGTGCCCAACTCTCTGCCGCAAGTGCGCCACCGGTGTAGCAACCGGGCTCCGCTGCGAGCGGGGGAAAACGTCGCGCGTCGTCGACCATGGTGAACTTTCGACCGCGAGGTTCCTGCCCGACCACTCTAGCGTCGTCATCGCTATCCACTCCGGGCACCGCTGATCTGGCAAATATTTATCGCTTGGCTCAATGCCAAGCAATAAATATTTTGCCTTTGCTGCATCGTCATCGTCGCCGCGACGAGGTTCGACCTGCGCATCTCGCCCCCCCCCCTCCCCCGGCTCTCACCGTTGAAGACGTACGACAGCATGTCACAGGGGCACACGGCCGTTACGCCGGAGCGCACCCGGATCTCGGAGGTGTCCTCCTCGTCGCCCACGACGTTGGCGACGTGCGCGCTCGCCGTCCAGTTGTACACATTGCTCTTCACTTTGGCATCGACGCTCAGCTCGCCGAACAGCGGCACCTTGAGTGTGACACGCTCGGGGACTTTGAAGGCCGGGATGGAGTCGACCTGCGCGGAGGCACGGGGTGCAGATGAAGCCACTTTTAATAATCTCAATTGAACACTCATTTCTTGAGAACTGCGTTTTGTGTTTAGTCTGTTGTCCTTCCCCCCGTACCTCTGATTAGCATGGTTGGCCACGTACAGTTACGAAAGAAGTTAAACGTTCATACGTACACACGATGCAGGAATGCCGTCATGCAAAGCCGAGATGCGTTTGACTTGGCTCATAACGGATGTCGCGTAAATCAAAATCGATCATTTGCTCTCGTACTGACACAACGGCCACCGACTCAGGCGGTGGTGGCTGTGCTGCACGTGGCCTGTAGTCCAGCAATGTGGAGGCAGCGAGAGTTGGTGGATCACTGCGCAAATTACAAAATGTTGGTGCACTCTCCCCTTTCCCGTGGGCATCGAGGTGCCATAAACCTTGCTCGCCAGCAGAACGCAGTGCAGCAAAGAGTGGACTGATATCCATCGATCCCTTCTGTACGGGATAGAGCATTTCCCCCTCGCATGCATGGGTTTTCTCCGGGTGCTCCAGTTCTCTCCAAAATTCATAACAACACTCGCTAATCGGCTGAAAACATCTGAATATGTAGAGAACAGCAGAGCAATTGCTGACGCCGGCTCAACCGCCCGGCAGCCTGCCAGCCTGCCTGTCGTTCCTCGGCGATTGTGAGATGCACCGTGTTGCATGAGCGGTGACGATTATGTATATTTTTGAATATTTACTCATTTCCATTTCCAACTCACCATGCCCAGGCCGGGCAGGTAGACGGGCTGCATGGTGAACTGCCGTGGCGCAACGTTGATGCCGAGAGGAGCGATGCTCAGCGCCGGCGTGCGGAGCGTGCGAGGCAGCAGTCGCACTGGGTCGGTCATGCGCCCACCCATGGGCACCGGGATCTGCAGCGTCCACGACTGCTTGTTGAATTGGTAGCCCACGGTTACGGCGCTGTGAGACAGAGAGAGAGAGAGACGTTAACTACCTCGCCTGCTGGTGATGGCCACGGCAACTGCACATAAGTGATCTTGTACCCCACCTACGGACGCAGGGAGCCTTTGGGCTCGAGCCCTGGTTGGGTCACCACTGCTTACTTGGGTTACTTGGGTAACCAGTGGTGGCGAGTCGTGTCCGGTTCTGGGTTCTGAGAATTTCAAAGTTTGGGTGCCACGGCAGCGAGATGTTAACTCGCTCACTTGGTATGCAGGAGGGCGTGGGTTCGATCCCGACCCTGACGCCTGCTGCTGTATATTTGGAGTTTGCCTGTTCTCCCTCTCCCTGTGGTCGCGGGGATTTTTCTCCAGGTGCTCCAGATTTTCCCTTCACCATTTAGAATCGTGCGTTTATATTATTTGGCTGCTCTAAATTTCTACGTGATAAGCCCACTTCGTTGAGCGATCATTTGTGTCCAGGTCGCTTCTGACAAAGAGCTACATAGCTCAGTGGGCCCTTTCCTGGTACAATAACAATAGTTTATAGTTTAGTTTAGAGACAGACAGAGAGAGATAAATAAGCACGCCAAGGCTGAGGCGGGGAGAAGAGAGGAGCCAAACCGGAGGCGGTGGAGACAGAATGAAGGCGAACTGGAGACGAGCCGGCGACTGCACACACACCTCGACACGAAGGTCCTGTGGGGCATCTCGATGTTGATGAACTCGCTGAGCGACGGGACAGTGATCTCCTGGCCCCGCGACAGCTGCGTCTGCAGCCGTTGCAGCTGCGAGAGGTTCCATTTGCCGTTGTTTGTCGACTTCTTTATCCACATGTCCATGGCCTGAGGGACACGATGCCGAGCGAGCGATCGTCAAGGAGGAGAGGATTAAATCGGGCTATCAAGTGTCGCGACTTAATGGGCAGTTGCAGCTGCTGGTGATGATGATGTCGATGACATCGATGATAATGACGACAATTCTGCCTATGCAATGAATGCTGATTCTACAAATAGTGCTGCTTCTGCTGAAGACAGTACGGATGAGAGAGATGATATTAACGGATGACAATTCTGCTGCTAGTGCTGCTGCTGATACTCCGTTTTTTTATGACGTATCCTTTATTTAACCCCGGAGATCAAATAAACCCAGTGACACACATGAAACAGTACTGCCCCTTTTGCAAGGGCGACCTGGGAATATTGCTAGTAACAATGCCGCCACTGCTGCTGCCGATGATGACGGCGATGCAGATGACGACAATGATAACACCGGCACGATGGCGCTTTCGGGTTACAGATTCCAGCCAGACAGGCGCCAGCGCGTTAACCAACAAATATAAATTGACTCGACAATTCTGCCGCCAGCAACGCACGCGTGGGGGCCCGCCGCTCACCTCGAGGCCCTTGACGACGATGTGCCGCAGCGTCATATCGGTCTGCGCCACGCGGCCCTCCAGCATGGCGTTGAGCGCCCTCTGCAGCTGCAGGCGGTACTCATCGGGGGACGGCACGTCGATGTACGCCAGGCCATCGCGCAGGGCCTCCAGGGCGCCCTTCGGGTCCGACGATGCCTCCGCGCTCCACTGGGCCTGCACCTTGTCGAGGTCTGCAGAGGGCGGGGAAGGGAGAGAGAGTCACGTGTCACGCCACCACCACCTCGTTTTATCAGCAGCCGTGATCAGTCCACTGCTGGACGAAGGACAGCCCCTTGGCCGTTGCCATCTCTCACGCTCCTGCTGTGTCTAACGACCCATCCAGCTCTTGCACGAGAGCTGATCTCGGTCGTGGGAGACATCCTCTTGCCGCGTGTTTCCTTCTCTGGCTGCCGATCCGTCGTTAGGCTAGAAACATCGGTCATCATCGTCTGACGTATCCTGGCCAGGCCCTCTTACTTTTCTTTGCAGTCAATAGGATGACCACCATCACCGCCACCACCACTAATATTACCTCACTGATCTCGTCAGGGAGCATAAACCATCAAGCGAACTCCAGTCATCCTCGCAATGGCTTCTGGCTGGCAATCGAACAAAGACGGTCGGCGCATCGCGCGCTTTCAGATGTGCTTCTGTGGCCGTCTGGAATGCTCTTCCTTCCGATATTAGGAAGCCACTGGAGCTATGCACTTTAAAATATAGATTGAAAACTAATTTCTATAGAACTGCTTTTTGTGTTCAGTCTGTTTTCCTTACCCCGCACCTCCGATTAGCACGCTTGACTATGTACAGTGCAAAAGATGTTCAACATACATATATCACGACCACTACTACCACTAACACCAATACGCTGAGCCTAATGCAGCGTTCCAAGAGGCAAGGGGCATGTTCCCTGCCTCTCGGCCAAACTAACATTTAATGTTTCTTGACAGTGAACACCGCCGTGCAGATTTATATTCCACGTAAAAAAAAAATACACTCGGTGGCTTTCACCACCGGATCGCATTGCGGTGGTGGATGTTTGGCTTTAAACTATTAAAAAAAATGTTATTGAAACAAATTTTTTTTTTTATTTTACCAGGCAAGGCCCCACTAAGCTATGTAGCTCTTTTTCAGAAGCGACCTGGCCACAAATGTTAGCGCAACGAAGTGGCTTATCGCGTGGAAATTTATAGCATCCAATTCTAAATGTGGAGGACCCAGACAAAAATCCACGCGACCACGGGGAGAGAGACCATGGAAACTCCAAATACACAGCAGGCGTCAGGGTCGGGATTGAACCCACGACCTCCTGTACACCAGGCGAGGAAGTTGACATCTCGCCGGTTCCCACCGGCCATCTGGCGGGCACGACGTACCGTAGACCACCTCGCTCCCGTAAGAGGCGGAGGAGAAAGGGCCTGCTCCCGTCATCTCGGCGTTGACGACGATGCGGTCGGCCTGGCCGAGGGACGCCCTCGCCACGTAGTTGCCATGGAGGCCGAGGCGCGGCACCCCGGCGGAGTACTGCAAAAGCAGGCTGCGAGCGTCCGTCACCGTCTGCCTGCGTGCGCGCGGAACCGACGAGGAGAGAGAAAAAGGGGACGGTCTCACGGGCATGCTCGCTCGCCCGCCCACGCGCGTCACCCCCCTACCGGTTCCCCACCTTCAGCTGTATGTACGTACATATGTTGAACTTCTTTTGCACCGTACGTAGCCAACCTGTGCCCTTCCTTCCCCCCCGAAAGTGTTTTAGTTATCTTTCCCCCTTACCCCTTTTCCCCTCCCCCTCCATATGAACTTTCACATCACGACGTCAACGGTCCCCACCTGGGTGGGGCAGTGAGCCCAGTTCTCCCCCCCCCCCCCCTGTTCATCGGTGCCCAGTCGCCGCCAAACTCGGGGTGCTGCTGGCGGCGCATGCCGACCTTACCTGATCCGAGCGAGCAGGAAGGCCTCCCGCTGCTCCTGGTAGCTCACGTTGAAGGAGGCCGCGTAGCCACCCTGGTTGAGGCGGGCGTCCGACTCGTCGTCGACGCCCACTTCCACCCTGAGGCAGCCGGGGCAGCTCGGAAGGTCCAGGTCCCACTGGATGCGGTGGCGGTCGCGGTCGAGCATCAAGATGCTCCCGAGCTCCTTCGTCTCTCCCGTGCCTTCGCAGGGATGGAGGGAAACGGCGCGGGTGGGAGCGGGGGGGGTCACCGACTTTTAAGAAGTTCAACATATATACATATTACGTACGTACGCACGCAGTGACGTCGGAGTGTGCAATGTCGCATCGTGCGGAGGGAGGCCTTTACCTGTGGCCTGCACCTTGAACTGCAGGTTTTCTTGTCCGGCCTGCGAGTAGAGCGCAGCGATGGCGGAGTACTCTGTCACACCGTCCGCGGGCTCCGTCGAGATCTCAAACCTGGCGGGCGGAACGTGACGGGGAAGAATGGATGAAGGTCATGCCCCTCGCAAGGCGCTCGCTCGCCAACACCGCTGGCGGAACGGCCTCCGCTTCTGGGGGAACTATCGGGATGTCCGTCGCCGGCAAACGGTCACCCGCAACGTTTGCGGCACCGCATTTCGTTTGTCGAAGAATTGAGTCGCCCTGTTATGATGCAAAACTGCCCATGGGATCACGGGCGGACGTCACGCGGTTACCTGAGGTTGTCGTTCTCTTCAAAACCCATCGTGGCTCATGAACAACGACAACAGCCGCCGTTCGACACCAAGTGGCGGTGATGTCACCACGGTGCTTGTGCCAGGCTAGGTGCACTTTGAGGGACAGACCCCGTCGCCATAGCTTGACCGAGATGACTTGTTCATCAAGATAACTTTTTGACAAGCGCAGTTCCGTCGCTGAACGACGCCACCGGCGTTCGAACTCGCCACGCAGCTGCCCTTTGTAAGCACAATTGCCGGAGCGTGTATCTGACCTAGCGGCGGCGTGTTCGACTCCGCTCCAGGGGGGGGAATCGGGCTTGGGACGCGGATGGGGGGTGAGGGGGGGGCACATGGAATGCACCTGGTGGCGCCGGTGAGCGGGAACCAGGGCGCAGCCTCGATGTAGCTGGCGTTGGAGTAGGCACCGCTCTGGCACAGCGACACGCCGAACACGAGAGGCCGGCACGACTGCCACTGCTCGCGGTTCTCCTCGATGCTCGGCAGCGTCTCCACCCTCTGTCGGTGCAGCAGCCTCAGCTGGTTCCTGTGGGTGACCGGGTGGTGGGGGAGGGGTTAGAGGTCAACAAGCGCTGGACCGTGAAGCCCTGGTGGCAGCCCGCCATCGCAAAGTCCGCGGGGTTCAAATCCCGGCCGTGGTTCGACATGGACCTACTTTACACCGTTTGCACAATACCATCGGTGGGAGTAATAACGCAACCTGGAACCCAGCACCTCCCCCCCCCCTACCGACCGCGGTTATATAATCGGACATTCACCACGTGGCTGCAAGAGCCGCGGACTCACCCGACGCTCAGGAGGCGGTTGGTCTTCTGCGGCGGCGTGAGGGTCACGCGGAGCTCCCCGCCCGTGGCCTGCACCGCCACGCCGAGCGCCGACTCGTGGTAGAGGCTGGTGGCCGAGTGCAGGCCGGCGCGCGCCACGCCGCCGGGCAGCAGCACCTCCATGGAGGACACCACCTCCAGCGAGAGCGACGGGGCGGCGGAGGCTTGCCTCGCCTGGAGACGGAGCGGACATGTGACGTGGGGGGGGGGGGGGGTTAGCCGCGTGTCGGCATTCCAATCGCCTGGGCTAAGTCGTTCGGCCACAAGCTCGCGGTTGCGTCCGCTCCGGTTGTGCCGGCTCACGTCACAGAGGATATGCCAGCAGCGCATGCATCACGTGATTAGGGATTGAATCGGCGGTGGATTTCCGCCGGGCTGGGCTTTTACAGCAACAAAAAAGGCCACCGCGTTTCTGGGAGGCTCAACCAGGGCCTGAGCTGGCAGCCCCATCCCCACCCACCCTCACTCCTCCTCCTCTCTCGTCAGCTCACTCCATATTACTGGCCCAGCCCCGACAGCGAGTGGCACCTCCGGCCATTCGCTGTGCTCACTACTCCCTTGGATTGAATGTCTAAGATGACTGGCAGATGCACCACCTGTGCCCCCTACTGAGCCCACTTGCTGTGTTTTAGTTGGCCTGTGCTCACAAAGACAAAGATCCCCTTTATAGCCTGAAACATACTGTTGGGGCAAGTGCTGTTAGCGAGGACCTATAAAGGCCGACACGGTACACAAAGGGGATGGGTGGCCATCACCACGCCCGAGCGCCTTTGTTTCCCTAGTGGCGATGTTTACACAACGTACAAGGTACTCATTTGAGGCTGAGTCGACCTAGGGGAGGCCCTTGACCGGTTCAGATAATCGTCACTGGTGTTGGCCATGAGCGGGAATCGAACTCGGGTTGCCTGGTTCGTAGCGCAGCGTAGCGCTAACCGCCACACTACCGCTCCCCATGTGCTCACACGCATGCACACATTTACTTGCACACATACACACGCGCGCACGTGCCCACACACGCACCTCTCCTGGGCGCATCGAGGCCTTGACTTTGGCGCCGGCGACCAGACTGCCGGTGCTGGCGAGGCGGAGGGGCAGGCCGGCGCCAGTGGGCACCGTCACGTCGTTGTCCATGAACACGTAGTGCACGAACAGGTCGGCCTCCACGCCGCCCGCCAGCGCGCTCAGGATCTGCGCGCGGGGACAGACACCGGAGCGGGCGTGAGAATGCCAGTCAGATGACGAGCGAGGAGCCGGGGAGCGCTGGGGCCGCTTTCCTCGTCAGGGCACGAGACCACGGGACGAGCTGCGAGGTGGATGGGAAAGCCAGTGCCGGCGATCGCGTAAGCTCTAGAATCTTGCCGGTCGCGGAGGGGTTTTTTGCCGTGCCGTGCGTCGCCCAGGTTGGGTGTTCGCGGGCCATTATTCAAATAGGGACGACGACGCTGGCACAAAACCTCGAGTGGCACGCAAACAGCAACAACGTTTCATCTTCTTGGTTCTTTTGGTAAAGTCACGTAGAAGGGAAATAATAAAATAATAAAAATAAAACATAATAAAATAATTCTCACGACGTTTCGGCCACAACGCAAGCAGCTGTCCTCAGGTGAAGACGCTATTATTTTATTATAATTATTTTATTATTATTTCCCTTCTACGTGACTTTACCGAAAGAACCAAGAAGATGAATCCCTGCAGTCACGAAAGCTTTAAATCGAAAAGCAACAACGTTTGTTCATTCGTGTTTGAATGGAAAGCGCTTCGTTATTTTTGCGATTCATTTAATTTCGCACAAAGACAAAGGGTCGCCCGTGTCGCCTGAAGCGGTGTCAGCGAGCACCCACGAGGGCCGGCCGGCACGGCACACGAGTGGGGCGGGTGTGGCCAACGCAACGCCTCGGCCGCCTTCATCTCCCAAGCAGTGATGTTTTACGTGCCACGAGGCGGCCCCTCCCCCATCTCACCTGCTTGGGCAGGGCCTGGAGCCCACGGCCGGCCATGGTGGCGAAGCCGATGAGCATCTTGATGTCGCTGTGCCGCACGTAGCCGAGCTCCGTGCCCATGACTCGCAGGAACGCCGACGCCTCCATGGGCAGCTTCTGGAGGTTCACCTCCTGCATGAGCTTCTGCATGGTGCCCAACATCTCCTTGGGCAGGTCGATGTTCTGGGACACGGGGAAAACAAAGACGAGAGGCGGCGCCACGTCGTCATCGGCGTTGGCCACAGTTGCGAAGGCCTCGCCTAGCCGTTCGCAGTCTCCCTCTCTCTCGATCCTCCCATGTGGCCATCGGTTGGCTCCTATATATCTCGCCCATCTGCTTCTGGTTTTATATTCCATTGTGAACAAAACGTAGGTCTGCTGATTACGGTCTGCTCATTATTCCAAAGACCAGAGCTTTGCTCGATGGGAGACGGAGCTTCTCGCGGCCAGGCTCTACGATTGTGGAATTCCTTTCCGTCATCGGTCCATTGGGGAATCTGAGTCTGTTACACTTTTTAGTTCTAGTCTCAAGACTCGCGTGTTTTTACAGCAAGCTTTCCCCGTTACTTAAGCTTCACGTAAAACATTCTGAGACTATTGTCCGAATTGTACGATCGAATTTATAGTTAATTATTATGTTATTATCAACCGAGCACCTATACACGAGGCGATTTCATTGCTCTACCTCCGCAACGGTGGTCCTCTGGAACGCGCTCCGTTTCTTGCCTGCGACTGTGAACGATGTGACCGATGTAATTTTACCGCGCGTGTTCTCTAATCCACGCGTCTGTTACATCGCCCATGTGAACGCATCATCTTGAGCGTGCCCGCGCTATTCGTAACGAAAGTTACAACGACAAAAAAATAAAAACAGGACTCTTAACGCGTTCCTGACTCACGGACTTTTCCCGGGCGGGCTGCCTGTGGTGGTGAGCCAGGCGAAGGCGCGGGAGAGGGGGGTGGGGCGGAGGAGGCTCGTGCCCGTACCTGCTTGCGCTGGTTGGGGTTGACTCCCGTCCACTTGCGCAGGACGGCCGCCAGCTGCTCGGGAAGTTTGCCGTCCACCCAGAAGGCGGCGCTCATTGCGCTGTTCGGGAAGAAGCCCTTGGGCCCGAAGAGGGCCTCCAGCGGAGCCTCGAAGCCCTGGCCCTCCACGCCGATCTGTCGTCGACATCGCGGACATCACGCTCAGAACGTCGTTCGTCCGTTCGGGGACGCGCATTGTTACGCCGGCAAAAACAAATTAGAGGTTTGGAAATGTTCCCGTTCCTATGGCGGTGGGGGCGAGTCGATCCAGAGGACAACCACTGTTGGCTTCCCCAATAAAGCTGCACTCATTTTATCGAGTGCCGGTGGGGATGATAATGCCCAA
>CM025625.2:7384749-7396658 GCA_014621495.2 Entosphenus tridentatus
AGAGCCACACCGAGTCGTAGTTGAATAATAGAAATTTACTCCAGAACGCGAGCAACAACAGGGGGAAGTGGTTGCGTGGAAAATTCCACAGTCGGACTCCTCTTAATTCGGTGCCGCCGAGTTTTCCGTGCACTCACGCGGAGGCGGCCGGGCCCTTGCTGGTGCGCAGCGCCTCCACGTGCGACACCACGTAGCTGCGCAGCTGCTTGTTCTCCTCCCGCGGCAGCGTGTTCAGCACGTCCCACAGCAGCGCCGGCTCCGGCTGCGACATCAGGGCCAGGTAGGCGGCGATGCGGCGCTGCACCGGCGTCCGCGAGTTGCGGTAGGCGTCCAGCAGGGCCGTGCGAGTCTGCGGGAGGGAGCAGGGGGTGGCGTGGGTTCAGGTTGACGGCGGCGGCAGTGTTGGCCGCGGCGGCGTTGCGGACCTTTCTGGCTGGCCGTCGAATTTTCGGCTGGCCGTCAAACACAGACGTTCGCCGCATCGCGCGGCGCTTTCAGATGCGCTGCTTCCGCGGCCGTCTGGAACGCTCTTCCTTTCCGATATTAGGAAGCGTCTCGGAGTTATGCACTTTGAAACCGTCTAGACTGAAAACTTTTGAACTGCTTTTTGTGATTTGGCAGCAACCCAACACAACACCACCGAGCGCACCCAGGTTGCCTTCCCGTTCAAGCGCTTGGGCAGGCTCGAAAACCCCTGCTTAGCCTGCGAGATCCGAAACGATCGATTGCGCTCGGGGTGATCGATCCGGTCCGCGTTGCCGCTGCGCCGGCACTATCGACTTCTACCGTGCCGAACGTCGCACTGCCGCTCCTTCCCACGAGCACCGCTGGAACCTCCTGCCAAGGCAGATTCAAGAACCCGCCAGCGTGCAGCCACCCCGCGACGATCAGACCCGACCACGGACGACGGGGAGGTGGGGGTGTTTGTGTCGGTGCCGGCGCGCCGCGTTCTGACCGCACCCCTTCGGTGAGCTGGGTCCGGCGCAGCGCCTGGATGGCGGCGATCTGGACCGGCAGCGGCAGCTGCGTGTTCCCCACGCACGCTGCCAGGGTGTCCACCACAGCGCTGTCCGCCGCCTGGAGGGCACCGCCCATGTTGCCCGCCGCCTGCAGGGAGCCCAACACAAGCGGAATGTCACGTCACGCGTCGCCCGTCGCACCACCGGTCAGCGGTGCTGCCTGCAGCCCGAGTCAATACCTGTCAACCCCGTATCAGTGCCCTACCTTATTACAGACCAATTCAGACCTTATTGGTCACCTTGTGCCCCTTATAAATCTCAATGTTCATCCCACAAAGTCCCATCACAATAGAGAAACACAAACAAATAGACACGTTGTTTTGCCCGTATTGAAACGGCTGGATGATGTATGGACCTGAAAACCCAATTTTACTGTACAAGAATACGGGGTAAACCGAGTGGGTTGACAGGTATGCGAGTCGCTCTCTCGCCATCGGATGCCGGGTGGGGAATCTTGGGTCGCCTGACCCTTTGCAGGGTGGGCACAGCAACGAATGTGGGGCCAGTTTAACACGTAGGATTTCACGACCAATATCATCCATAATATAGCCAAGAAGGCCTCACAAGTGACGTCATCACATCTATCCCTCAATTTAAGGAACGAAACAGGAGGATTTCTCCACAAGTCTGGCTGTCGCCTGATGATGCCGGTTGTAATTACTGGTGAAACGTCGTACTGAGATTGTAAATGTTGTGGATTTGCTCTCCATCACACCGGTGTGCTGTACTGGTAACAAATTGGCACGTTCTGTTTACGTGACAAACCTTACTAATTGGCTGTGTCGGGTGGTGGCGGATTTAACGCCACATTTATATTTTCGCGGTCCAACCCCAAAAAAACAAAACTATATTATGAGTGTGGGGGTCCCGTACCTTGAGCGCCAGGTAAGTCTTGTCTTCGTCGCCGGAGCAGTCGGCTCCCAGCTGCGACCGCACGAAGGCGGCCACGTCTTGCAGCTCCGGCCCAACCTGCTTGTGTGTTGTGAAGTGCCTGCAAGCGGGGGGGGGGGGGGGGAAATTCAATAAAGGGCATTGTAGCAGCACGGTTGAACAACTGCTTTGCACGCACATACACACACACGCAAACGCAGAGACACCCCCCCCCCACCAAGTGTAGCCCGCGCAGTTCCATCGGGGTAAGTGCTCGAGTTGATTTAATTTGTTCACGCGGGCAATAACGCATCCCCCGCCGTAAACCGGGGTGTTGCCCTATAACAGTGAGCACGGCTGGCTACGCGCCGCGCGAAAGAAGCTCAACGCACGCACGCACGCACATACTCCGCACGTGGTGCGAGCACGTGTTAAAGCCCGCGCGCGGCACACGAGAGGGGCGCCGCGTAGAACGCGTCCGCGACGGCTGCTGCCGGCGCGTCGTTTGGCGCCGCAAGTCACCTGTGCACGACCATGCTGAGGGCGAGCATGCTGGCGCGCGTCGGCGCCGCCTGCGCGAGCGTGAGCGTGTCGCGGACCACCATGGTGCAGGGCGCCGGGTGGAAGCCCAGGGCGTAGGCCACGACGCCGGAGAGCGCCGGCGGGACGCGGTTGGAGCGGAGCAGCTGCAGCAGCGCGCTGTAGCACGGCGCCGTGCCGCACTGGGGCAGCGACTGCAGGGTGATGGAGCTGTTGGGGGTGGAGGGGGGGGGGGATAGCAGGAGGTCGAGGAGGAGCAGCGTGGGGCGCAGGGGCACATGGAGCGGCAGGGATTTAGCCGACGTTGTCATCGTCACATTGATTAACATCTTCCTCGTAACCACCGTCATCGTTAATTAAGGCAAACATCACTATCCATCATAATCATCATCATGGCTCAGTCTGTTTATGTTAACCTTGGGTACTGGCACTGAACCTGATGCATCCTAAAGTTGCCTTAGCCTGCTGACTCGCAGGTCAATCATCCACTTAACACTGAATAACTAGAATCCAAAAGATGCCTTCGTCTGGCTCTCCGAGTTTCAGGCATTCACGTGGGGACACTGAGAAATTCCCGAGTCGCCTCTAACCGGGGCGCGCGGATAACGGGAGGGAGTGAGTGCGGGAGGCGCTTCTCCCTCGACAATTGGGCTGCTCAACTGCATCGCGGGAGTCGAGCGGCGAGGGGGGACGCCACCGTCAGCTATGCACGCTCCACCTGCACTCCTCCAGTGCTCCCTCTGTGCTCCCCCGGCAGCCCCCCTGAAACTCCGCCTGTGCTCCCCGTACAACTCCCTGTGCTACCCCTTACGCTCCCCCCCGCCCGGTGCACGTATGCCCGTCGATCGGCGGCGTCGCGTACCTGGACGACTCGAGCAGGCGTGGAAGGATTTCGAAGAGCGTCCCGTTGGACAGCGCCCGCAGGCCGGCCAGGAGGCTGGCGAACAGCTCCGCCTGCCGCTTGTTGTCAGCGCCGGTGCCCAGCTCCACCATCTCGGCCAGCGTGCTCAGCACTCGCTGCGGATCCTCCCCAGCGGCATCCGTCGCCTGGGGCTCGTATGTCAGCTCGCGTCCGTTCTTCTCGTCTGCGGTGGCGGGGGGATGGGGGGAGTGATTGGTGGGGGGGGGGGCGGCGGTGCAGCGGTTAGCGCTACGCTGCGCTGAGAAAAAGGCGACCCGGGGTTCGATTCTCGCTCACGGCCAACACCGGTGACGATTATTTTAACCCGTCCTGGGCTTCCCCTAGGTCGACTCAGCCTCAAATGAGTACCTGGTGCGGTGTGTAAACAGCGCTACTCGGGAGACAAAGGCGGTCGGGCGTGGTGCTGGCCACCCACCCCCTGGTGTGCCGTGCCGGCCTTCGTAGGTGCTACTCACTGACAGCACTTGCCCCAACAGTCTGTTAAGGCTACACGGGGGGTCTTTGTCTTTGAGGAGAGCTTGTAGCAGGCGCGAGCGGACGGTGGGAGTGATCCATTAAAATTGCCCCCCCCCGCTCGTCTCGTACAACTCGTGAGTCCCGTGTGACCCATCGCAGCTAGATGAAGGCGATCCGGTCACACCCCCACCCCTCCCACCCCCCACCCCTCCCGCCCTCCCATGCCCCCCCCCACCCCCCCCGCCGCCTCGACCCCCCCCCACCTCCCGGGGACCCGGATGGTGTAGAAATGTCAATATGCCATCGCGATCCAATGCCACACCGGCGGCCACCGCACCTCGCCATCGCTTCCTTCCTTCTTGCCAGATGGAGAAAAGGTGCGGGAACTCACTGACGTCAAAGTTGCGAATGTTGGACTTGGCCTGGTCGGTCATCTTCAGCGTCTGCTTCACGGTGGAGACCGCTCCGCTTTTGCCCCTGGAAGGAGAGGAAAAAAGAAAATCCACGTCAATTCCTGCCGCCCGAACACAGATGCCAAACAGGTCCCGTGGGTATAACTGCTCAACCCCGGGGCTATGGACACCTTGAGACTTGCATTGCCTTTACACTGTTCGCCTATTGGCGTCCTTTGGTCTATAGCACCGGTGGAGAAAAATCTATAAAGGAGGCCGTCTTTGGTGTTTGGCCAACCAGTTTCAAGGACAACGCACACATAGCCGAAGCATATTTGCGTGCGTGTTTTATAACAAAGCATGTGCGTCTATGATTTGGCGTCTGAACACCTTCGAACGCCAGCGGCATTGTCGGGCACCTGTTGGAGAAGGGCAGGAACATGTGGCGCTCCGTGCAGGTCACTTCGCTGACCGCCTTGCGACGGCTGTCCAGGCTGTAGGTGCATTCTTGCGTCGAGGCGAAGAGCGACGTGGCGAACGTGGTCTGTGGACAGCGCCAACGAGAGAATTGCACACCAACCAACCACATGACCCCACGGTGAGCCCGTGTCAGCGAATCGATCGAGCGTCGATCGGAGGATCGCGCGGAGGCGATGCACGTGCCCCGACGATGACGTCATCATCGTCGTCATCGTTATTTTCTAAATGCCCAGGTGATGCGAAGCCTCAAATGATGCTCTGCGGGTGACGATGTACCTGGCACACACACTCGTGTGTGTGTGTCCACCTCTGGATATTCGTGAGTGTACCTGCATATGTAGCCATGTGTACCAGTGTGCGTGCTCGTACGTGTGTGTGTGCGTTCGTGTAAATGCGTACGTGCCTGCGTGTGTGTGCGCTGCACGGGAGTTCCTCGTCCGTGTGCACGTGTACATGTGTGCGCATGTGTGGGGAGTGGTAGTGTGGCGGTGAGCGCACTGTGCTTCGAACCCTGCTCACGGCCAACACCGGTGACGATTATCTGAACTGGCCCTGGGCCTCCCCTAGGTCAGCTCAGCCTCAAAACGAGTACCCGCTATGATGTGTATCAAACATGGGAACGGGCGTGGTGCCGACCACCCACTCCCCTCGTGCGCGCCGTCCCGGCCTTCGTAGGCGCTGCTCGCTCCCGACACACTTGGCTGCCCCAACGTCCCATTGAGGCTATATTGGGGAATCTTTGTGCGTGTGCCCGTGCGCACGCGCGCTACCCACCAGGCCCGAGACGAGGGCGAGGGGGCTCGCGGTGGCGCCCTTGCCCACGGGCGAGTCGCAGGAGCGCAGGTCGCGGGTCAGGGTCACCTCGGACGGGACAATGCCCTTCCGGGCGGTCACCGTCACCTCCGTGGGGCACCCGCCGTGCACGCTCGGCTGCTCGGAGACACG
The DNA here is from genome assembly GCA_014621495.2 of Entosphenus tridentatus. Classification (NCBI taxonomy): domain Eukaryota; kingdom Metazoa; phylum Chordata; class Hyperoartia; order Petromyzontiformes; family Petromyzontidae; genus Entosphenus; species Entosphenus tridentatus. Next base: position 7,390,374 of record CM025625.2, read on the forward strand.
CGCATGGGAGACACGCGTGCAACGTTAGCCCGGCCGTCACGATCACAACCGTCAAGTGGCGCTCGGTTACAGCCCATTTCTGGCGATCCGCTGCTGGATGAAGGCCTCTCCCCCTCTCCCCCCCCACCGCAACCGTGTCAGTCAAGGGGGTTGTTTGACCATACTTCACCACGCTGGTGAAGGTGGCAGGAAGAGGCCTTCAACCGGCTCGTTCCTCTTCTTGGTTCTTTCGGTAAAGTCAAGTAGAAGAGAAGTAATAAAATAATAAAAATAAAACATAATAAAATAATTCTCACGACGTTTCGGCCACAACGCAAGCAGCCGTCCTCAGGTGAAACCAGGTTCCTCTCTCGCGTAGCTGATCCACCGCTGCTTCGTCGATGACGAATGCTGCCTTTCGTTTCGCACGCTGCGCTGTGAACGCTGCAATCTGACTTGGCTTCCTGGTCAACGGCTAACATCAGGCATGGGCGTCCCATACTCTGAGTTTTGCTCTGGCCAGCATGCTTGGGAGAGAGTGAGTTAGAGACAGAGGGAGAGAGAGGGTGCGAGAGGATGAGAGAGAGAGAGTGACCTGCATGCTTGAAGTGAGAGAGAGCATGTGAGAGAGAGAGAGAGCACGTGAGAGAGCGAGAGAGACAGATGGACATTGGGAGAGTAAGAGAGCGCGAAAGAGCTTGCGACAGTGGGAGAGAGTGACAGCATGAGAGAAATATATTATATTATTTTATTATGTTTTATTATTTTTATTATTTTATTACTTCCCTTCTACGTGACTTTACCGAAAGAACCAAGAAGATGAATTCCTGCAGTCACGAAAGCTTTAAATCGAAATTTAAAGATAGAGAGCTTGCGAGAGATAGGGAGAGTGAGAGCATGAGACAAAGAACGCTTGAGAGAGAGATAGGGAACGTGAGAGAGAGAGAGGGATAGAAAGAGAGTGAGTGAGTGGGTGAGAGAGCGTAAAAGATAGAAAGAGCGATATTCTTGGTTCTTTCGGTAAAGTCACGTAGGTAAAAAAATAAATTAATAAAAATAAAACAATAAAAATCACGACGTTTCGGAGGTTTACATCCTGAATCCCTGCCTCACTTGATGCAGCTAATCTGGCTGTGACGGTCCCACCTGATGACGGAGGCTTGTGTTGCCTCCGAAACGTCGTGATTTTTATTGTTTTATTTTTATTAATTTAATTGTTTTACCTACGTGACTTTACCGAAAGAACCAAGAATATGAATCCTTGCAGTCACGAAAGCTTCAAATCTAGAATAGAAAGAGCGAGCTTATGAAAGAAAGAGAGAGAGAGAGGGAGACTGACCAGCACGCGCGAGTCACGGTCTCCTTCCCCCGTAGGGGGTGGCATCAGCGCCGCGATGATTCCCCTCTTGACGTTGAGCACCGCCTCGGGCTCGTCGCTGTGCGGGAAGAGGGTCGCCACGGAGCCGTAGGAGGTGCGGAATCCCAGCTCGAACCTGTGGCACAAACCACCAACACATTTTCCCCGTGCGTTAGCCCCGGGGAACCATCGATGAGCCGCCTGGCTCGTCTTGATAGGCTGCTGTACATTTGCACGTGATGATGAAAAGCCACTTCGTTGAGCTATCATTTGTGGCCAGGTCGCTTCTGAAAAATAGCTATATAGCTCAGTGGGCTTTTCCTGCTAAAATAAAAATAGTTTAGTTGTTTAAGTGATTTGTTTACCTTCTCTATAGCTTCTTGGTTCTTTCGGTAAAGTCACGTAGAAGGGAAATAATAAAATAAAAAAAATAAAACATAATAAAATACAAAATAAAGTTTTTTTTCTTATTTTATTATTTCCCTTCTACGTCACTTTACCGAAAGAACCAAGAAGATGAATCCCTGCAGTCACGAAAGCTTCAAATCGAAATTTACCTTCCCTATACTTTGCACTCCTTTCATGTTTTTCTATTGTTGTTGTAACGTTCTGACCCGACTCTACTGGAGATCTGTGAAAAAGAGCTTTATCGCTCATCGGATTCCATCCGTTATAAATTAACATTCTGATTCTGGGGTCTCTTGATTAATATGGGGCTGTTTTAGAAAAAAATACGTGATTAAAAAATATTACATTTTATTCTATTTTATCGTATGTATTTTAGTTTGTCTCTTAACTATGATTTTAAAATACGGTATTGTTGGTTTTAATATTAATATTCGGTGAGGACTTTATTGATTGATAAAGACCATATTTGTTATGGGTCCCTATTGACTTCTCTGGGTTTCTACTGAATATGTGTCTCGATCGATCCATACGAGTCTCTAGAATCTCTGTTCACTGATACAAGTCTAATATTGATTATGAGTTTCTGTTATTTAATATGGATCTCCATTGATTAACAAGGGTGACTCAAATACTTATTGATCAATATGGGTTTCCGACAATTCACATGGATCTGTCATTGATTCGTAGGTATCTTTATTGACCAATATCAGTATATTGATCAGAACGGATATCCATTGGTTCATGTGGGTTTCTATTGATCTATATGGGTGTATATTAATCCAAATGGGTATATTGATCAGTACAGGTGTTTATTTATTACTCTCGTCTATTAATCAGTTTGGGCGGATATTGATTCATACAGATCTATTGATTAATATGGGTCTATTATTGAGCAATATGGGTCTCTATTGATCAATACGGCTTTCTATTGATTAATATGGGTATATTGATCAGCACGCATCTCCGTTGATTTACGTGGGTCTCTATTTATCGATCTCAGCCCAGGTGTGCCGTGTTAGTCGACTCCACCGCCGGTCGGTATTTGTCTGCGCGGCTCTCATCATTGCCCCCCCCCCCATCGTTCACAGCTCCCAAAGCCCCAGCAGAGGGTGCTCCTCCGTTGCCTCATATTAAACCGGGGGGGGGGGGGGGGGCGTCCCACCAATCGCATCGGCCAGACCCAGCCAAGGTCGCCGGGCCAATGATTAACCGCGCTGAAATGTTGCCATTCAGATTTGTTCTGCAAGCAAGCAGGGCCCTGATAGCGGCCCGCGGCAGATAAGGTGGCGCTGACTCTGGTGGTGCCATATGGGGTGCGGGGTGGGCGAACCAATAAAGCAAAGAAATTGCTCCGCATCAGCACGTCCTGAACCGAACGAACTCGCGTGATAGCCGCGGCTCAAACTTCCCTAGAAAACCTGCCGTGACTTTGCTCAAGGCCTCGGGGCGTCGGGCAATCACGATAAAGAGAACCACGGTGTCGTCTCGCGTGTCACCGGCCCGTGATTGGAGGAACGAGCGATCGAAGTGGCGGTGGGGGGTGGGGTGTGTGGGAGGGGGGACGAATGGGTTGAAGGCGCAATGTGGAGGACCGCCGACATCATCCGTTAGCGGATCATGTCGACCCGCCGCCACCGAGAGAGTGAGTGACAGAGAGGGAGAGATTCCCGTCACGTGACAGTCAACATGATATTGTCGCGATACATTCTTTTTGGTGGGGGGGTTATTTTCAGGGCGCAAACGTTTGCCGAGTTAAAGTGAGAAAGTCAAAATTGACGCAATGGGGTGTCTTTTCGGTGAGTTTGTTAGCTAATTAATCCCCTTCATCCCCTATGGGACATGAGGCCTCACAGTGAGTTCCCTCCACTTCTTCCTGCCATTTATCATGTTTCTTTACGATTGCAGTCATTGAATGAGAATTTTTATTCATCCTGGATAAATCCGATGAGAATCCGAAGCCCTTTTCCCATAGATGTCCAGTAACCGGACCGGGACCGCGGGCTCACTGCATTTTTGGAATGCGGTTCAATCAATTTCAATCACAGTTCCTATGATCAATGTTACATATTTTTTATCGCTTTATTTTGGTGATTTCGAAAAGTTTTGGTTTAGCCATATTTGTTTGTTGTAGTACAGAGTTAGACTGATAAATTTAATCTAAATTGTCTTATGGTTGTTATTGTTTGACTTGCATCCCACTGGGATTTTTGCACACAGCGTTGAAATACGGTGCTTATTTTGGAACACTTTGCTGTTTTTTCCTGGATTTTTATGTTGCGTGTAGTCACTTTAAGATGTTTCTTGTTCATGTTTTTGTTGGTTGTGGTCGCACCCGAGTCAAGAGCCGAATAGCTCACAGGGTTATACCTAATAAATTAACTGAACTGAACCGAGGAAGGGTCTTCCGACCGAGCCCAGATTCAAAATTGAGGCTCTCAAAGGGCACTGGTTCCATGCTCTGACCCCGCTGAGCCACCCAGGCCACGTTACACACCGTGCCGAGGGTCGTACAAAGGTGCAGCGCTCTAAAGATTGCCGGGGAGTGGGGGGGGGTTATTGAGCAGGGGACAACCCCTATTGCTCAAGATGTTTTGCTGTTTTATGACCGTGTGTGTCCTAACCCAGACGTGTTTAATTGTGATAGCGTCATGAACATCTGCTCTGAAAGTGGAACAAAGTGTAAACTCCTACACGGTTCACACTTTGTGCGTGAATGGAACACGTACGATACAACCCTCGTGTTAACTTTTATCTCAATCTGAACTCAACTATTTTTATTTTACCAGGCAAAGCCCACGCAGTTATACAGCTCTTTTTCACAAGCGACCTGGCCACAATTGATAGCTCAACGAAGTTGGTTCATCACGTGGAAATGTCTAGCAGCCAAAAACTCTAAAGGCGTATTTCTAAAAGTGGAGGGAAAAAACCGGAGGACCCGGAGAAAAATCCACCTGTCCACGGGGAGAGAGAACAAACTCCAAATATACAGGTGTCAGGGTCAAACCCACCACCTCCTGAATTCCAGACGAGGTAGTTAACATCTCGCCACTGTGGCACCCAAAGCCTGTGTCTGACTGCCGCGAAATCTTGTTGCGAGAATTGTTCTTCAGCTTACCGGGGTAGTGAGCTGAAACGTTTGCCCGAGCGACAAATTAATTCGTTTGGCTGTGTAGGATGGTGGAGGGTTTAAACGACACAAATGTAGCCAGATGGTTAGTTACTACGTGGCGTAACGCACAACAACCAAAAACAATCACGAATCACTAACCCTAAACCACTGCCAACATTGCCAGTCTAGAAACACGTGCACTAGGGAAACCAAGGTGGCCTGGTGTGATGCTGGCCACACCACCTCCGGCCTTAATAGGTACTCGCTAACTGCACTGGAGGGGGGGGGGGATGATGTGGCGTCGGCAGTCTGCGCATGTCTGTACACGGGCCAGGCGCGTGCGTGTCCCCTACCGGCTCAGGCTCTGCTGCAGCTCACTCCTGCGGATCTGGCTGTAGATCGGCCGTCCGTCGGGTCCCGTGGACGTGGCTTCGTGCAGTGCGCAGTCTTTCACGCGCAGCACGAAGGCGCAGCGTTCCGGGACCTCCAGTTCGACCTGTGTGCGTGCGCAGGAGAAGCGGCGGCGGCGGCGGCGGGGAAAAAGCGGCAGAAGCAACAGAAAGTAGGAGGAGCAGAAGAAACAGCAGGAGCAGTGACAGCAGCAGAAGAAGACGCAGGAGAATACGCTATTGTTATTAACTTAGTCCGCCACAAGCATGCATAACATAGTCATCATGTGTCGCTTTGTTATCAACTGCCTCATCATTAGCACCGTCGAGAACACGTGATGTCAAAACACGAACTCGTTGTGAGTTGCCGCAGAGAATCATGGGTAAAATCAACTAGGCTGATGGACAATTATTTTTTACGTGTATGTCCCATAAGTTGTGCTCTATGTGTTGAAGGTGGATGAACAGTTTATATGAAGTGTGCTTGCCAATAACATCTGGTAATCCAGCAAGATGAAACAAGCCTGACTCTGCTGACGAGTCCCAAAATGTTGAAACCGGTCCAGAAGTTTACTTGCTTAAAAAAATGTTGCTTGGTAATTTTGGTTAGGAAAGACAATCGGCTGGTGGACTAAAATATTATTTTATATGGTGAGAAGACTGAATCGACATCTGCTTATAATTTCCAATATCAGTAATATAATTATCGCCTTTATCATCATCATCATCATGAATGGGATGATCACCATCATCATGATTATTCCTTGCTCATGGCGGAGGGGCATTGGGGGTTAAAGTTCAGATCTTTGACGTGGGGTTAGGGTTCAGATCAATGGTTAGTGTTATAGGTATTGTATAAGGGTTTAGGTTAAAGTTCATGCCTATAGTATAGGGTTAGTTGTAGTTCGTGTTGTGGTTCATGTCAATTGCACGGGGTTAGTGCTAAAATGATTATATTTGTTGTGGTTATGGTTCAGGTCTATGGTACAGGGCCATTGTTATGTTTCAGGTCTGGTTCAGGTAGAGCAGGATGGGGGGGGGGT